>JADRCD010226268.1:0-36976 GCA_019843815.1 Montemys delectorum
TACGCTTTAGAACTTTGCTAACCTGTAGAAAAATCACCCCCTGAGCTCCAGTTTTCCCAATAGCATAGGGGTAACATGACAAAATGTTTTGTAGAAACAAAGAGATTATATATAGACAACACAGGCACTGCATGCATGTTAGAGTGGTCTGTGACTGTAGTATTTGTTTAATTATAAGATACCTTATTAACTTACTACCATCATTTATCTAAAGAAAAAACACTCAGCATTAGCTAAATCTATGTCTTGTGGTTAAGTTAGTTTCCAACTTCAGAGAAGTTAAAGAGTACAAGAGGAGGCCTTCACATGGTTTTCATATTTAAACCAGCTGAAAAGTAATCTGGCCTTTCCATTCCTCTCTAATGAGTGATACTCTTTAACAAGGACTTGTCTGAGAAACTAAATTGGAACTCTGTTCTTATTTGTTTTGATTACACATTGAGTCTCATATTGAGCACATCAGCTTTCTCATGCCTTTCATTCTCTTCCCTTCCAGACCCCTACTCCACTTGCTGTAAATTCCATTGACATTGGGATATAAGTGTCTAAGGAAGGACTACGGGGTGTTATTATATTATTCATAAAGAAGGTTATCATTTCCTCTCACCAATCCTTCAACTGCCATCATTTGGCAGACGAGGACACTGAAAGCACAGAGGAATGAGAAAGACTTTCTCAAGGTTTAGTGTGGTTCCAAAACAAGGAACAAGAAATACGGGGGCAGTTTCCACTTTCTCACAATGCAAAATTTTCTGATGGTGAAGTGCCATCTAAGGAGAACTATTGACAATAAAGGTAAAAGCTAAGTTGCCCATGTGAGTGTAGGTAGGAGACAAAGAGCGTCTCACATGTGCTGTTCCCTCCCAGAGTTCTGTGACAAGACTTCCCATCAGAAGGGCTCCTTAGCTTGATGGCACCTTTATAACACACGACAATTTTACACTATGTAATTGTGGAAGATGACATTATTTTTATTCTTCTCTCATATATTATATCCTGACTATGGTTTCCCCTCCTTCCATTCCTCTCAGTCCCTTCCCTCCTGACCTTCCCTCTGCCCCAGATCCACTCCTCCTCCATTTCTCTTCAGAAAAGAGCAGGCCTCACAAGGATATCAACTGAGCATGATTTAAAATTTACAGCAGTCCAAGAAACAAACCTGGAAAAGGTAACCCAGTAGGAGGGAAAAGAGTCCCATGAGCAGGTAAAAGAGTGGGTGACACCCCGACTCCCACTGTTAGGAGTCCCACAAAAACACTAAAGTAACAACTGTATCATATATGCACAGGACCTAGATCATACTAATGGAGGCTCCATGACTGTAGCTTCAGTCTCTGTAAACCTGGTCAGCTTCTCTTAGTTGATTCTGTGAGCCATATTCTTGTAGTGTTCTCAGCCCCTCTGACTGAACTAATAACTTTCAGCCCTTACTAAATGCCAGGTGCTGTTATAGTGCATTCTGGGTATCATCTTCCTAAGTGAGTGCCCCAGAGTCCCAGGATATGATGCCACCACCATTCTCAGAGTCAAAGGGATGTCAGGGTTCTCAGATTTACACAGCTGATATGGACAGCTCATGTGGATACCTGTACTACTTTAGGCTGTCTCTTGTCCAGTGCTATATTTACAGCTTTTTTTTTTTTTTGTACATTTCTTCATCTGAATTCTCACACTGAAGGTCTGTAGAAAAATGATCCAATGCAGTTCATAGTTTTGATAGAACTCAAATGTGAATCACACAGGAGGATCTGAATTTGAGTCTTCCTATGTTGTGCCCTGAAATCACCAATCAGATGGCACACAGGTCAAGAACAAAGGAGTCTTGAGTTCATGTCTGGATTTGTTGCTTTTTAGCAGTTGTTCCCAGAGGAAATGTTGTCTCTCCCGCTACTCCATTACTAAACATTGCTTTTGACCTTGATCATTACTGTTTTCTGGGAAGAAACATGCATTATTGCCTTGAGAGGATAGAGTCCAGGGTTGTATTTCCTATTCCCCTACTTGCTGGTTTCCCTAACTGAAAGTAAGAACTCATTAAACCTCATCTCCTCACCTATGAAAATAGCAATTTAAAGTGTGGAAGATAATTCTCTTTAAAGATCTCATGTTTATATATCCACATTTTAAAAGCCAAGTTTTTAAAGACTATCCTTTCGAGGATGTTTATATAGGCAAATGGCCATAGGGAGAATCAGACCATGGCTCCTGTGACAATCTTAATCACATTTAGGATGGCAGAAGTGTGTTTAGTTTCCTCTCAGAACACAGTTCCACATTTGAGGGTAATGTGTCTCCAGGGAGTAGGTGGAAAACTGTTCTAGAGCCTGTGAGTTCCCAGAGGTGTTGAAACCAGAATTCTTGGAACGTGCTATTGATATGTCACTTCTGGACTATAAATTATCAGAGTGGGCATGCCTTCTCGAGAACTACCCTCTGCCCTCACTGGTTAAATGGAAAGGAATGCCAAAATGTGGTGCGAGAACAGCAGCTAGAGTCCATGAGCTCCATTGCAGGAGTGTTTTCCAACATAAATGATTAACTCGCACTGTAGTATGATCAAGGAAGAATTTTTAGTTTATTTTTATGCATTGATGTTTTACTTTCTACATGCATGTGTGTCTGTGTAAAGGTGTCAGATATTGGAGTTACAGACAGTTGTGAGCTGCCATGTGGGTGCTGGGAATGGAACTCAGGTCCTCGGGAAGAGTACTTAGTGCTCCTAACCACCGAGCCATCTCTGTAGCCACAAGAAAAAAGATTTTCTTGTATTGAGCCACTTAGAATTCAGGCTTTATCTCTACCACATCTAAAGTTACATGATACTATCTGTACTGGGACAATAACATTAACTAGTTGCCTTCTAAACCTGAAATGCATTCCTAAGCAATTTTACTTCAACCATCTCTTTTATCTGTGGAAGAAACCTGGAAATGTAGTTATTATTTTTCATTTCACACATGGAAAATCTGAACCATAGCAGTGCAATCTATTATTTGGTTTTTGTTGTTGTTTTTTTTTTTTTTTTTCATTTACAAGATCATGTAGCTAGAAGGGGCAACAGTGGGATTGAAATTTAGTTTACTCAATTTCAGAAATGATGCCATCCAAACCTTAAAAGGCTGATTATTTGGTTGCAGATTCTTTAATAAGTGAGGCTCATCCCTAGAATATCAGTAGTAGCTGAATGCAGATGCCAGCAGCCTCTAGCATCACCTCCATCTACCTCCTGGACTGTGTGTTAAACTGTTGTTCTGTGCTCTTACATATTTACCATTCTCTTCTTGTTGGTTGGCTCCAGATACTTTGCCAACCCCTGTAGCATCATTTCTTTCCTGGTGGGTTTCACATGTACTTCTTGGTCTCTTGTACTATCCTGGTCTCAGTCTTTTGACTTTAAACACAGAGAACAATGAATGTGGGAAGCATCACTTGCTGCTCTGTCTTTCTAGAACCTATAGTCTCCATGACAACTCTACATTCTCATGAGAGAACAAGAGTAATACTCAACATCACAAAAGTATTTCCAAGGTATTTCACATTGTCTGTTTTGCAAGGTGATGCCAGGCTCTTAAAGAATGCAATGTAAAATTTTAAGCCCAGCAGTAAAGTATAGGTTACCACATAATGGTATACTTAAATTATTGAGGGCATAGCATCATCCTGAGATTTCTCAAAGGAGCACTTGCTGAAGAGTTATGTCTGCTCAGTGCAAACTCTGAAAGCAATAATGTGATATAAAGTCTGCATTTTGAAAGAACTAGAAAGGAAAAAGTTTTATTTATATAAACTGGCACCTGCATGCTTGTCTTCTGTACACAACTTGGAAGTTTCCCCAGTGGGCCAACATGGCTTCCTCTTGCATTTTCCTCAGTCACATTCAGGCTGCAGGTGTACCTGAACTAGAATGCTTATAAATTATGTGGGTCTTATTAGTCCTTGGAGAATATGATAACTTCTCCCATAAGCATCAGTGAGATAAACAAGGTTGACAAAACAAAATGCGTGCATATTTTGTTGGGATTCAGCATTCACAAAGAGTCACCAAAGAATAATGAAGTTATTTCAATTAGATTAACTGGGAATATGCATTGTGCAGTTCCAAGATGCATTTTGAAATTATAAATGAGTAGTAGAAATCAAAGTTTGGGCCTTCTTGAAAAGTAGTGGTTGTGAGGTTATATAGTAGTAGGGGTAGTTAGCTTTCATATAAGCAAATCAAAGAACTATAGAATAGCTTACATATACCCTGTGTCCCAGTATGTATCACATACCCCCTCCCTCCCTCACACACACACACACACACACACACACACTTTCTCCTTCTCCCTCTCTTTCCTTTTTCACTTTTATCCCCCTACCCCTTTTCTCTCATTTCCCCTTGCATCAACAGAGGCTCATATAGCCAAGACTGATGTTAAGTTTGAGATTGTCTTAGGCTGGTCTTGACTTCCATATCCTACTTTCTCTGCTTCTTAAGTGCTGAAACTACAGGGTAGCTACTACATCCAGTTCTTTACCATACACCTTTTAAAAATATTCTGTCTTTACTTTCCTGAAACCTTATTTTCTCTACTATCCAATGGTATGCTATCTCCACCATTGCTTCTTCCTCTCTTCTTCTTCCTCCCTCTCCTCCCTTTCTCCCCCTTTCTTCTTCAGTTTGCTGTCAATGGTCTGTAAGGCAGAGTAAATACTACTTTCTAGAAATTGTACTGACTGACGTGATTTAGGTTTGCAGATGCTGGCAGATATCTGGAGGAACAACTCTCAAAGTATAGATACTGTCACCTAAGGATTCTACAAACACCCTTTCAACAATATCTGGCTCACAAATTAAAGGTAATAGGGTACATCAGGAGACAAGGCAGCATGAATGAAATACCAGCAGTAGACAACGGAGACAGGCTTTTAGGAACTCCAGACACTAAGATGATCGAAAAGAATTTCCAACAGTGATGCTTGGTATGACTAGCCAGATAAAAGAGGACATTTTTCAAATCAGTGAGAACTTGGAAAAGTTGACAAATTTGAAAGGGGACCAAATACAAGTTCTAGAATGTTAGAAAGCTTCAAATTAAAATGTAATTACTATCCAGGTATTATGGCTAATACTTATAATTCTAACATTTAGGTGCCTGGAACAGAGATATTGCTGAGAGGTCAAAGCCAACTTGAGTTGCTTAGTGGGTTTCAGGTAGATTTGGGACAAAGAGATACTCTAACTAAAATCAAAACTAAGAGTTAATGAGATTAACAGCAAATTAGATATCGCTATATGGAATGGAAGAATCGAGGAGGGAAACATCTGGAATTGAGGAGGGAAACATCTGGAACACTGAAGAATAAAAACAGTGGGTAGAAAACACACAATCAGGGGATATTTGTGACAAAGATGGATGAGGGGAGATTATGTTATTAGAATTTTGGGAAAAGGAGCACAGACATTCACGCCATGTGACAGGTTCCCCAAATACAGGAAACTGGGCCATAGATTCAAAATACCCACGAAAGCATTGTCAGAATAAACCAGAAAACAAGCAGTTTCAAGAGCAGCTAGACATAGCACAGAAAAACCAATTGTTATCCTGTATGAAGAGCCCAGTGTGGCATCTATGAAGCCAAAGATTTCTTCAGAGATGCTGATACAATAGGATTGTTTTTGTTTTTGTTTGTTTTTTTTTTTGTTTTGTTTTTTGTTTTAGTTAACAAAGAGAATGTCTCACCAGGGAACCATTGTAAATATTGAAAGAAACATCAAAAGGTATTCTTTGTACAAAGGGGGCATTGTACTATTATACAAGAAAACTTACACCTTTTCAACATGGAAATTACATACATACAGTATGATAAATATTCAAACAATATCCAATGGAATTTTTATGTGTAAAACTAAAGTAATTAAGTTTATAGCAAAAGATAAAAGGCCAAGGCTGCGGGGGTGGCTTAGTGGTTAAAAGAACTCACTGCTCTACCATAGGACTAGAGTTTGGTGTCTAGCACCCATGGTAGGTGACATACAAATGCCTACAACTATAGCTTAAGTGCTATAGCCTTCTATAGGCACCTGTACACATTGAACACACACATATAGAAATAGATACATATACATTAGTAAAAATAAAATGTAGATCTTAAAAAGAGAGAAGAAAAGAGATTGGTGTAAGAGGTGATATGTACTAATAAGGTTTACAGATTTCTAGAGAATAGAATGTAATAATAGAATGTAATAGAATGTAATAATAATATTGCCATTGCTAAAGACTCATAAATAAAACTACTTCTATCAAAAAGGCAACAGGCTCAAATAACTTTTTCAATAAGTTCTACCAAACACATAAGAATTGCTAAACAGAATTTTCCAAAGTCAAGACAAATGACATTCCTTACACATATGCTAGAGCCTGTGAAAACTTGGAGAACACCAGACTGGTGGATATTCTAAAGAGAAGCACTCAAGGTGAATGTAATTTGAGAATGTGCTTTCAGCCAAGCATGATGACACAAACCTGTAGTCCCTGCGCTTAGGAAACTGGTACAGCAAGAGAGCTATCAGTTTCAGGCTAGGTAGGGCTATATAGTAAGACTATGTTCCAATAGGAAAAGAAATAAGAATAAACTGATACTCTGAAAAACCTAATTTGAACCTGAGATATGTAGTGGTCTCTTTGATACTTTGGTATGTAGAGATCACTTCATTTATGGCATGTATATCCAAGAGTTAACTTTTCTATATGATTTTTAGGAAATAGAATATTTATTTTTACCAGTTACTTCAACCTAGAGAGGCCTGGTTAGTACCTGAAAAATTAAAATAATAGATAATAGTTATAAGAGCCAAAACAAGGAAGTAAGACTGTCATTAGTTTCTGCACATATGGTTATTAACATAGCTAAGATAAATTTTTAAAATTAAAGGATGAGTTTAACACAGTTACTAGACATAGATCAACAGAATAAAAGTTAGGGTGTTTTTGCTTACTAGCATATTTTCCACCCTCACACAATCCCTCCCCCCAAACTCTCTCCACTTTTCTCCTGAGAGGATGGAGGACTCCCCTGGGTATTTCCTTACCCTGGCACATCAAATCTCAGCAGGGTTAGGCACATCCTGTCTCACTGGGGCCAGGTAAGGCAGCTCAGTTAGGGGAACTGATTCCACAGACAGGAATTCCGCCAGCTTAAGAGATAGCCTCCATTCCCCACTCCTCAGTTGATGGGGAACCCACTTGAAGACTAAGCTGTACATCTTCTACATATGTGTTGTAGGGGTGGCAAGGTCCAGCCTGTGTATGCTCTTTGGTTGATGGTTCAGTCTCTGAGAGCCCCTCAGGGTCCAAGTTAGTTGACTTTATTGGCCATCTTGTGGAGTTCCTGCCCACTTTGGGGCCCTCAATCCTTCCCCCAACTTTTTCATAAGAGCCTCCAGTTCTGTCTACTTTTTGACTGTGCATCTCTGTGTTTCAGTCAGCTGCTGGGTGGAGCCGCTCAAAGGACAATTATGTTAGACTCCTGTCTGCAAGCATAACAGAGTATCCTTGATAGTGTCATGGATTGGTGCTTGCTCATGTGATGGGTCTCAAGTTCGGCTGGTTATTGGTTGCCCATTTCCTCAGTCTGCTCCTTCCCCTGTCCCTTCATTTCTTGTAGACAGGATAAGTTTTGGGTTGAAAGTTTAGTGGGTGGCTTGGTGTCCCTATTGCTCCACTGGAGTTCCTACCTGGCTACAGAAAGTGGCTTCTTTAGATGCCATATCAGCACTGCTAGAGTCTGAGCTAACGTCACCCTCAGTGATTTCTGGGAGTCTCTCCCATTCCAGGTCTCTGGGATGTCCTGGAGATGCCCCCCTACCACCCAGCTCTTGACAGCTGCAGATTTCCATTCATTCTCTTGGTCTTCTGGCCATCTCTCCTGTCTCTCCCCACACCTGATCCTGAACCTCTCCCCATTTCCCTCCTCATTCCCTCTCCTATCCAGTTCTCTCCCGCCATCTGCCTCCTATGACTATTTTACTGCCCCTTCTAAGAATTATCAACAGAGGAATCTCAAATGGCTGAAACACATTTAAAAGAATGTTCAATGTCCTTGGTAATCAGAAGAATGCAAATCATAATGACTGGAGACTCCATCTCACACCCATCAGAATGGCTAAGATCAAAAACTTAAGTGATAACAACTGTTGGCAAAGGTGTAGAACACAGGAAACACTCTTCTATTGCTGGTGAGAGTGCAAACTTGTACAACCCCATTGGAATGTGGAAATCAATTTGGTACTTTCTTAGAAAACTGGGAATAGTTCTACATCAAGACCAAGCTATACTACTCCTGGGCACATACTCAAAAGATGTTCCGCCATACCACAGGGATACTTGTTCAACTATGTTCATAGCAGCTTTTCTCCTAATAGTCAGAAACTGGAAACAACCTAGATGTCCCTCAACTAAAGAACGGATAAAGAAAATGTGGTACATCTATATAATAGAATACTATTAAGTTACTAAAAACAAAGACATTATAGATTTTGTAGGCAAATGGATAGAATTTGAGAATATCATCTTGAGTGAGGTAACTCAGTCCCTAAAGGACATGCATTGTATGTATGCACTCATAAGTGTATATTAGCCATAAAGTAGAGGATACCCACTCTACACTCCATATACCCAGAGAAACTAAACAAGAAGTAAGGCCCAAGCAAGGCTGCTTAAAAATCTTACTTTTAAAAGTCAGTTTTTCTCCAGTCCTTTCTGTAGAGTTGAAGGGGTTTGCAACCCCATAGGAAGAAAAACAATATCAACCAACCAGACACCCGTTCCCCAGAACTCCCAGGGACTAAGCCATCAACAAAAGAGTACACATGGCTCTAGCTGCATATGTAGCAGAGGATGAGCTTATCATGTATCAATGGGAGGAGAGGTCTTTGGTCCTATGAAGGCTCGCCCCAGTGGAGGGGAATCAACGGCAGGGAGGTGGGAGTGGATGAGTGGGTAGAGGAACACTCTCATAGAAGCAGGGGGAGTGGACATGTGATAGGGTGTTTCTGGGAGAGAGGGAAACCGGGAAAGGTGATAACATTTGAAATGTAAATAAAGAAAATATCCAATTAAAAAAAAAGTCAGTTTTCATATGTCAGGATGAAAATTTGCAAAAAGATAATGTTTGAGAAGTTGTTGCTACTTGCTATTAGAAAATACAATCCTAGGAATAAATTGCATCTAAGATATGTGAGTCTTTTATAAAGGACAATGGGGAGAACTAAGTGCAACCTGAAGTACATGGACAGGAGTATAAGAGACCACCCTCAACCTCAAGCTGTACACAAAGTCAATTCCACATGAACTGAAGACTTACTACAAAGCAATTGAACTTACTGAGGAATTGAACTTACTGAGGGACGTCTGTTCTAATCTTTTACCTTTGAGAGTGGGAATTGTGTGTATGCACATGTGAGTGATGTATATAAGTCAACATTTTTCAATGGTAAGGTCTTTTCTGAAGCTAAACAGCAACAATTAGGCTAGACTTGGTGGCCAGTATGGCCCAGGGACCTTCCTGTTCCCACCTAGACACCCTGGGTTTTCCGGCATGTGCCACTACACTCAGCTTTTTAACTGGGGATCTGAGGATCTGAACTCAGGTCTTCATGCTTGTATATGTTTAACAATCATTACACACCCCCTGGAATAATGTTGAAAATACATGTAAGCACTAGGTGTACGAAAAATTATTTTCTTACATCAAAAATGAGAATTTCCATCCATTACTAATCACAACTAGGACATTATTAAAAAACTCTAAATAAAACATAATTAATAATGAAAAGACATGTAACAAATAAAGGGCTATTATCCATAAAATATGAAGATTATCTCTATTTTAGTAAAAGGAAGACAGACAATCCAGTAGAGAAAATTAGGTAAAATTGCAGGATAGCATTCCATAAGGGCTACCCAATGGAATGAGTACCGAGTAAGTTTCATAAGGAGTACTTACTTAGATGAAAAGGGAGTCAGCTTCATTAGCTAACAGTGAAATCACACCCATAATGCTCTTGCACACCCACTGAATTGCAGAAAGAGAAAGGCGCAGTGTCACATGTTTGTGCAATTGCTACACAATTGAGTTCTTATTTACTGCCATTAAATATGTAACTTGGGACAATGGTTTTTAAAGTATGTCACCACTTTTCTACTCAAGTTGAGGAGGCTGTGTAATTACCTGGCAACCACATTCTTAGTTATTAATCTGGAAGTAATGTCCACCAGGTATTGTATGCTCATAACATCTTGATTCATGATAGCAAAAGACATGAAGTGTTTCAAATGTACATCAGTAGTAAAGAGATATAACTTCATAATCCAGTGAAAGCAAATGAACTATCTTGACACATACTGAAAGGATATACAGCATATAACATTCTTGAAGAGAGTTACGAAGCATAAAAGAATGTATCCTGTAAAGTCCATTTATATAAAGGTCAATACAGGCTGAATTAAGCAAGCGTGACTCAGAATGCATAATTAGTTGCTAATAGTAGATAGGAAAATGAGAAAATGATTAGCAGAAATTTAAAATACTGTTAGGGATTTTTTTTATTAGTTAGGTGTGATTTTAGAATTTAGAAATGTTCTCTTTTTTTTCTTTCTCTTTTTTTGGTCTGTGTGATATTATATTTACATCAATGTTTAATTTATAATAATCCATTAAGCATTGTGTTTGTTTTGAGTGTGTATGCATTTATGTATTCATGTATATATGGGTGTATGTGTGTGTGTGTGTGTGTGTATGTGTGCATGTAGAGGCCAGAGACTGGATCCAATTTCTTTCTTCATTGTTCTCTACCTTGTTCTTTGAGATAAGATCTCTCACTAAGCCTGCAGCTCTATGATTGGCTAGATTGGCTAGCCATAGAGCTATGGGAGTCCTTCTATCTTCACTGCCCCTTTCCTCTACCATTCCTAGCCCTGACGTTACACCTGGCTTTTTATTTTAATTTGGTGCTGGAATCTGAACTCAGAGCATTATATTTACAAAACAAACATTGCTAATTGAGTCACACCCCTTGCCCCCTACATACTTACCTTTAGGTGCTTCTTTTTTGTATGTGTCTATACTTCACCAAGGTATTTCAGAAAAACACAACTTGTAGCTCATATCTATTTTTTGAGAACATGGCTTCCTTGTTGGATGCTTGATGGGCGCTTCTGCTGATCTGATCCTCTGATACTTCAGAGTCAACATGGAGGAGGTTCATCTGATCTTTTCTCTAGGATCTCACCATTATCTTTGTTTTTCAAGTTGCAGATCAAGATTCCATTGTTGAGTTCATGTCTCTTAGTCATCACATTTAGTAATGGCCTATGCATTTTACTATTTCATGCCTTTGGAATGACCCATCATTATGGCCTTTGATCTCCTAATCCCAGAGCCTTCTGTGCTCTTTTCTCCTGTTAGATCTTACCTTCCTCTATCCAATCCTCAAACCATAATCTAAGTTCTCTTCTGAACTACTATTCTGATCAAGCCCACATTCTCATTAAACTTGGACTGCTTGATGTCAAGTCATATAATTCACACTTAACCTTTCTCTGTGAGCTTATTAATTGTTCTCATTTCTGGTCCACATTTCTGGAATGCTGTCTACTTTAGGAAAGATTCTATAGCTTAAGAACAAATTCATGACCTCAGTTACTTCTCTCTTCTACCTTCTCCTCACCTCTGCACCATTTTCCCTAAATTTATACATGCAGCTTGATCTCAGGTTATCAGTGTAGAAGGTACTCTTATGGGACTGTGTAAGAAGCCCTTTTGCCATTAGCTTCAGGGAACATATCAGGGTAGAAACCCAATAGCCATGTAATGAATATTCTTGACTGACTGAATTCAGAGGCAGGATGTGTCACTTCTTCTTGGGAGCAGATTCCAGAGACATCATGACCCATTTACCCCAGGCCTTGAGAACTGACAGAGCAATCACAATGGCAGAATTCACATAGACAAGTGCACAGATAGAAATGTAAGTGGCTCGTCAGTAAGGACTGGGGCCTTTCAGGGCCCACGCACACAGGCTTCATGTTGGAAGATTGATTTCTATAAACAAGACTGCTGTGTCTGCACTTAGGCTTTTCAGCATTCAATTTGACTAAGGCTTGATGGGATGCATTATTTTCCATTGATTCTTTTATTCAATACATGATGGAAGGACCACATTCCTGAACTACTAATAAAATCATGCATATTTAAATCCAGGTTATTTGCCATGCAGAGAAATAATCAAGTCATGAGAGCTAACGTATATATTTGGTGACTTGATATTGATTTTTTATGGCTCTAATTTGAGCTTGTCAACAGTTCACTGACAAGAGTCCTAGAGAAGTCTGAGGTTTAGTACAGCATAGGATGGTAATCTCATATGCACAGGTTCAAAGAACAAGGCTCCAGAAAAGAACAGTATATGCCCATTTTGCACTCATAAAAATGAATTATTTAGAAAGGAATCAGAAGTACTGTATGGCTCATACTTCATGTATGACATGGTGTCAGAGAGTGAGGGGGTGAGGTTGCTTTCTCATGTATTCACATATTCATAGCTAATTAGGATGGGAATCCAGTTTCCTGACTCAGTGTGAAGATCTTTCTTATTCTGTGAACTATAATGAACACATAAATCCTGAGTCTCAGGTCAGTTATGGAAGAAAGGAACAGTGTCTTGCTATGCCTCTTTTTATATTTATCTGATACATTCACAGATCACATATTCACATGAGTAGTCATAATAACAGCAGTTTTCTATTGGTTGTTTATCTAGGGCATCTCTGTCTGTCTCTTTGTCTCTCTGATTCTCTGACTTTCTGTCTCTCTGTATTTCTCTCTCTGTCTCTCTGTCTCTCTCTGTCTCTCTCTGTCTCTGTGTCTCTCTGACTTTCTGTCTCTCTGACTTTCTCTCTCTGTCTCTCTGTCTCTCTCTGTTGCTCTGTCTCTGTCTCTCTGTCTCTCTGTCTCTGTCTGTGTATGTGTGTGTGTGTGTGTGTGTGTGTGTGTGTGTGTGAGTGTGTGTGCATACACGCGTGCGTGAGCGTATATACAAATACTCCTTTTTGACAGTCTCTCAGTAGACTGGAACAAGCCCAGGGGATCTGCCTATTTCTGCTTCCCAAGTACTGGGATTGCAAATGAAAGCCAGTAAGCTCAGCCTTTTGCTACAAGGGAGGTAGGGATATAATTCAGATCCCTGGGCTTTTCTATCATCTCCTTAGTCCTCCCTATAAGATCATGAATTTGAATAGTTTATAGATAAAACATCTGTGCTTTACAAAAGTTAAATAACTGGTCGGAGGTAAGTCACACAGCTTGTGTGATGTCTCTGAACTGTTAGATTTTGTTTCAGAGTATCTTCGCATAAAGTGGACATCTCCAAAAAAGTCTCTGATGCACTAACATACACTTAGGTGAAGAGTAGGACATTTGGTCTCCCTGAACCATAATACCAAATAGGAGCTTATAAATTTAATGTAGGATTAAAACCCCAGATAATTAAAGTGTGGAGAGTTATCATGGGTATTAATATATTGATGTATTTAATAATATTTTATGAAATGCACAATCTGAGAGATCTTGATCTGGGCACTGAAGCCACAGAATAAGAGACAAAATAGCAAAGAATTCTTTTTTTTTTAAATTAGATATTTTCTTTATTTACATGTCATACGATATCTTCTTTCCCAGTTTCCCCTCAAAAAAAAAAAAAAAACCCAAAAAACCAAAAACCAAAAAACAACAAGAACAAACCCCTGTACCCTCCCCCCTCCCCTTGTTCACCACTCCACTCTTTCCTGCTTACTGGCCCTGGCATTCCCCTACACTGGGGCATAGAACCTTCACTGGGCCAAAGGCCTCTCTTCCCATTGATGACCGACTTGGCCATCCTCTACTATACATATGCTGCTGGAGCCGTGGTTGTACTCTTTGGTTGGTGGTTTAGTCCCTGGGAGCTCTGAGGGTACTAGTTAGTTCATATTGTTGTTTGTCCTAAGGGGCTGCGAACCCTACATCTCCTTGGGTCCTTTCTCTAATTCCTTCATTGGGGACCCTGTACTCAGTTCAATGGATGGCTGTGAGCCTCTACTTCTGTATTAGTTGGGTACTGTCAGAGCCTCTTGGGAGACAGCTATATCAGGCTGGATTGTCCTTCCTTCAATCTGTGCTCCATAGTTAGTCTCTGCAACTCCTTCCATGGGTATTTTGTTTCCCCTTGTAAGAAGGTCTTCCTTCTTCTTGAGTTTCTTGTGGTTTGTGGATTGTACTTCGTGTATCCCGAACTTCTGGGCTAATATCCATTTATCAGAGAGTGTATACCATGTATACTCTTTTGTGATTGGGTTACCTCACTCAGGATGATATTCTCCAGATCCATCCATTTCCCTAAGTATTTCATAAATTCATTGTTTTTAATAGCTGAGTAGTACTCCATTGTGTAGATGTACCACATTTTCTGTATCCATTCCTCTGTTGAGGGACATCTGGGTTGTTTCCAGTTTCTGTCTGTTTGGTGGTTTCTTCAGAAATTGGACATAGTACTACCAGAAGACCCAGCTATACCACTCTTGGGCATATACCCAGATGATGCTTCAACATGTAATAAGGACACATGCTCCACCATGTTCATAGCAGCCTTATTTATAATAGCCAGAAGAATTCTTGAAGTTGTTGAGGGTGTTCTTTCCTCCAGGGATCATATGCCAGTGTCTGGGAATGGCTTGGCTACCACAGTAGAAAAACCATAAGCTCCTAAGCTGTTAAGGAAGACCCCAAATGGCAATGGATGGACGAGGTAAGATGTGAGTAGCATTGAGGTTGAGAACTGCAGAGAATAGCACCTATGCTGTCATACATATAGTTGGGGCCATGCATCTTGCACAGCATGACACAACGGACACTGTTCTCTCAGTTCTAGCCAATCCTCGTGCAGTGTTGGTTATCCCAGAGAAGGTCTTACTTTTCTTCTGATGGTTTACAGTGAGGGACTAGCGAGCATCACTGAAAGATATGGTCCATAAAGAGTGAAGAGTGGTAGATGGTAGGCAGAGTTAGCTGGTGAAACACAGCCTGGAATCAGCTTGTTCTCACCTCGCTGGTCTTCATCTGCCAACTACTAATGAAGGATCTCACACTCTTCTAGGCAAAGTAATCCTCCACTTTCACCTTTTTCCTCAACCTGCTATATTTTGTCTGAAAAAAAATAACAAACATTAAAAAAAAACATGAACTAAAACAAAACCAGCGAACTATTTCTACTAACGAAGCAATAACCCCCCAAACCACCCTATGTTGGTAAATATTGCAAGGAAGCTGTCCTGATGCCACCAAAACCAGAAGCTGCTTCTCCTCCAGGTGCTGATGGGTGACCAGCTGAACAGGAGAGGTTGAGAGCCAAGTGTAAACTGGATGAGAATGGATAGAAATGGAGGAAACACATACAATAGCCACCACCATAAAAATACAATAAATTAGCACGCCCTGGTCTAGGTTTGACGTGAACTGCTCAATGAATGTCAATTCTTGGTTTCCTTCACTCTGAGAAATTCCTAAAATATAGCTATTTTAATCAAAGAAAGCATTCGTTCTAGTTTGAGTCCGATTTCCTGGATCTTGTCATCTAGGGCTGTGGCCACGAGTTTTGGGTACACCATGAAAGGACAGGATTACAAATAAGGGGTAAAGAATTCTACTATAAAATAGCGAATAGATGATTAACTGGTTTACCTAAATAAGACTTCAAAAATAAGACATATGAGAGATGATGATCTGTTTCATGGTAAATACAAATTGTCAACAGCTAAGCACAGGAAGAAATTTGCTACTATAGACCAACTTGCTTAAACTTTGTTAATCAGTGACAAAAGAATTATTACAAAAAAAAAAAAACGAAAAAAAACAAACCAAACAAACAAACAAAAAGAATTATTGCTTTGAGGTTAGGATGAGGTTGTGGAGAGAAATATAGATGGGAAATATGTAGTTTGATATGAATTTCAAAGGAAGAATATATAAGCAATAATCCTGTTATAATTTTCTTTTGTGAAATGATATAATCCATTTTTGAAAAAAATTTCAATTTAAGTCAATGATTGGTTGGAGATATGACCATCTGCATTTGGTCTCTAAGTCTACACATATGACTGTATGTCCCCTGCTTATATCCATAGCACAAATTCTGTGCTGCAGACAGGTATGAACTATTGCATTTACATATCTATAATACATGTAGGAACTGTTATTTTCTTCATGCTACTTATGAGGGTACTATAATTAAGAGAGATTAGAGAACAAAATCACACTCTTCACAAGTGGCAGAGCTATGACATCATACATGCAGCTTGATAGAAAACATGCTTTGTGTGTGTGCGTTTGTGTGTATAGACATTGGTGTATGTGATGGTGCATGTGTGCATGCATGCATGTGTGGAGCCATGGGTGTCACTCCTGAGATTCTGTCCACCTTTTTATTTCATCTTTTGAGAAGAAGGCTTTCACTGACCCAGAACTCCTCACAAACTGTATTAAACTAGCAAGTCACTGAGATCCAGAGTTCCACCAATCTTTGCTTCTCCAGTGCTGGGAGTGCGCACACTCACACACACACATACACACACACACACACACACACACACACACACACACTACCCCCACATCTGGCTTATTTATGTGAGTTCTGGGAATCAAACTTAGGTGCTCATGCTTATAAAATTTTACCAAGTGAGCCAGCCCAAGACATGCTTTTAACTACCAGGCTATGCCAGCTGCCTTAATTCATTCCCCCATACTAAGGGAAAAATTGCATGGCTGTGTAATATGTTGTTTAAGGTCTCTCCATATTATTAAGTAGAATCAGGGAGAGAAAATTTTCTAATATAAATCTTGCGCTTTCAATGAAACTCAATGGTATAATGGTTTTCCTTGACATTATTTGTAAAAATGATTAATTCTTTACTTAGCCTTTTTTGAATTCTACTTTCTTCATATAAGATTTTCTTTCCCAGTAATGAATAATAAATTGTAGTAATGATCACTGTTACCTGAAACATATGAAGTTTCTGTCCATTATTAGTTTTCAAGTGGGATATTATTCATATAAAGTAGAGGTTCTGAAATGGTGATTTAAAGGCTTTATGCTCAAAATACAATTATACAGGTTTGTGTTCAGAATTCATTAATTTTATGAAATCTTGCCATTTTATTATGAGGTTTATTTTGGTACTCTGCCCCTCCACCTCCTTGTGGAACCAGGTGTGCTTTCAGGAAGGACTGCGGTGTTGGCTTTTGTATGCTGTATCCCACACAGTGCTTGGCCAGGGCTGGTGCTATGCTGCCGCTAGCTTACTTTCAGAACAGCTGATTGAGAGGATCTGATCCCAGGTACACATTCAGTGACATTAGACCAATAGTTCAACTCTGAGCTTGGCAGGAATGTTTACACTAAAGCAATTAGCAGTCTGTAAATCAGAGAACTGGTTGTCAGGTGTTTATCTGCATAATCCAGGCACAGTGAGGAGTAAGGAATTGAGGAACAAATTAGCTTTTGCCCTGCTTACCAATTGTGGCAACAAGCCCACCCTCTGAGTTGTGATCTAGATGGGAAGGGCTGCCAGTGCCCTTAGCTACATAGCTACACTCATGGGCTCTGTGTCCTGAAACAGGTATTATCTATTAATCTCTACAAAGGTAATAAATAGGCTAACAGAAATCGTGAACTCAGGGCAATGGTTGCTAAATCACAATAATCATCCTGCAGTGGATTTAGCACTTTTAAAGGATTTTTATTTGGTGCATGAGAAATACAATAATGTCACTCTTTTTTCATACTAGCAAAACTAGTTTTTCTTGTCTGTGTCTTTACTGGCTCAGGAAGGGTAATTGAGTCCCCAACTCCAGGAATCAATCATGGCTCACATAAACCAATCAGTTTAATCGCCCATGATTTGTTTAAGGGTAGGCTCAGGATGCACTTGAGATTAATTACATGAAGCTGATTATGTTAATTACAGGAATCTGATTATGTGAGGCCATGTCTGCTGCAATGCTTCCAAAGAGGCCCGACCCCTAGAAAAAGCCAGATGGAAACTTGCCCCTTTAGCTTGTGCATTGCTGGATATTGTATAACAGAAGCTAATCAGTGCCTGGAATTGTTGCAACTGAGTTGGACTATGGAGGAGCCAGCTTGACAGTAAAGCTTATATCCCTAGTTGGTGTAATCAATGGATGGAATGGAGAAATAATGCTTCTCACATAGCACAGCTGAGGCTCCAGATTAACCAACATCCAGTGTCTTTAAAGTTCTTCCTCATTCCTTAGTCCTTTTATGATACTTGAAAGCAAACAACTTAACCACTATATCTTGGAGGCCAAGTGTTTATCAAACAATTCTACTGTTTGGGGAAGACATATTAAGAAGTGAATACTCTATGGAGTGTAATGTGAAATACTCTGTATTTTATGGCTAATATCCATTTATAAGTGAGTACATACCATGCATATCTGTGTTATCTAACTCAAGATGGTATTTTCTAGTTCCATCCATTTGCCTGCAAATTTATGATGTCCTTGCTTTAAATAGCTGAGTAGTATTCCATTGTGTAAATGATATACATTTTTTTTATCCATTTTGTTTTTTGGTTGAGGGACTTCTTAGTTGTTTCCAGTTTCTGGCTATTATTAATAAAGATGCTATGAACATAGGGGAGCAAGTGTCCTTGTATTGTGGTATAGTGGGGCATCTTTTGGGTATATGCTCAGGAGTGGTATAGCTGGGTCTTATGGTGTAACTAAGTCCCAATTTTCTGAGAAACTGTCAGGTTGATTTACAGAGTAGTTATATTCCCGACAGCAATGCAGGAGTGTTTCTCTTGCTCCACATCCTCCCAGCATGTGCCCTTGCTTGAGTTTTTGATCTTAACCCTTCTACTGTGTGTAAGGTGGAATCTCAGAGTCATTTTGATTTACATTTCTCTCCTGACTAAGGTCATTGAGCATTTCTTTATGTGTTTCTTGGCCATTCAAGACTCCTCTGTTGAGAGGATGGCCAAGTAAGTCATCAATGGGAGGAGAGGCCCCTAGCCCTGTAAAGGTTCTATGCCCCAGTGTAGGGGCAGGAAGCTGGAGATGATGGGGTGGTGAGCAGGGGGAGGGGGGAGGGAGCAGGAGTTTGTTTTTGTCTTTGTTTTTCTTTTCTTTTTCTTTTTTTTTTTGGAGGGGAACCTGGGAAAGAAGATATTGCATGACATGTAAATAAAGAAAACATCTAATTAAAAAAAGAAGATTCCTCTGTTGAAAATTCTCTGTTTAGCTGTGTACTCCGTTTTTAAATTAGGTTATTTGGTTTGCTGCCTAACTTCTTGTGTTCTTTACATATTTTGGACGTTAGTCTGCTGACAGCTGTAGGGCTCCTGAAGTCCTTTCCCATTCTGTAGGCCGCAGTTTTGTCCCACTGACCGTGTCCTTTGCCTTACAGAAGCCTTTCAGTTTTATGAAGTCCCATTTATTAATTGTTGATTTTAGTGCCTGAGCCATTTTGTTCAGGAAGTTGTCTCCTGTACAGATGAACCCAAGGCTTTTCTCCACTTCCTGTTCTATTAGCTTCCTCGTAACCAGTTTTACATTGAGGTCTTTCATCCATTTGAACTTGAGTGTTGTGCAGGGTGGTAGATATGGATCCATTTGCATTCTTCTACATGTAGACATCCAAGTAGATAAGCAGCGTTGGTTGAAGATGTTTTCTTTTTCCCATTGTATGGTTTTTGATTCGTTTGTCAAAAATCAAATGCCTGTAGGTATGTGGGTTGATTGCTGGGCCATCATTTCTATTCCATTGATTATTTTTTCTATTTTTATACCAATATCATACAGTTTTTATTACTATTGTCATGTAGTACAGCTTGAGGTCAGGAATGGTGATACCTCTGAAGGTCTTTTGTTGTTCAGAATTGCTATAGCTCTCCTGGGTTTTTCATTTGTCCACATGAAGTTGAGAATTGCCCTGTCAAGGTCTATAAAGAATTGTGTTGGAATTTTGATAGGAATTGCATTGAATCTGTAGGTTGCTTTTGGTATGATGGCCCTTTTTCTACTAATCCTACTGATCCATTAACATGGGAGATCTTTCCATCTTCTGATATCCTCTTCTTCAATTTCTTTCTTCAGATACATTAAGTTCTTCTCATGTAGGTCTTTCTCTTGCTTGTTTAGAATTATATCAAGATATTTTATTTATTTGTAGCTATTGTGAAGGGTCTAGTTTTTCTGATTTCTTTCTTAGCCCACTTATCACTTATCATTTGTATAAAGGAGGGCTACTGATGGTTTTTAGTTAAATTTTATCCAGCTACTTTGCTGAAGGTGCTTTTTGGCTGTAGTTCTCTGGTAGAATTTTTGGGGTCATTTATGTATACTATTATATCATCTGTGAATAGTGATACTTTGAAATTGTAGACTGGGGAGGTGCATCTCTAGGACATGCCAGAGACTTGGGATAGGGAGGTGGGGTCCAAGGAGTATATAATGGTGACTCTAGATGAGACTCCTAATGGTGAGGGTTATATAACCTGAAGTGGCCACCTCCTGTAACTAGACAGTACTCTCAGTGGAGGGATAAGGACACCAACCCACCCACAAAACCTTTGACCCAAAAGGTGTCCTGACTACAAGAAGTGAAGGGGCAACAATGGAGCAGAGACAGAGGGAATTGCCAATCAATGAATGGCCCAACTTGAGACCTAGCCCATGGACAAGAGCCAATCCCTGACACTATTAATGATACTCTGTTATAAATGCAGACAGGAGTTGAGCATCACTGTCCTCTGAGAGGTTCCACCTAGCAGCTGACTGAAATAGATGTAGTGACCTACAGCCAAACATTAGCCAGGGCTCTGGAAGTCTTTTGAGAGAGCTATGGAAAAGATTGAAGGTCCCGAAGGGGATAGGAACTTCACAGAAAGACCAACAGAGAAAACTAACATAGACGCTTGGGGACTCCAAAAGACTGAACTAACAATCAAAGAGCATATATAGGCTGGACCTAGACCGTAGCACATATGTAATAGATGTACAGCAACAACTGGAGCGGGGACTATCCTTGACTCTCTTGCCTGCCTGAGGAGTCCATTTGCCCTAACTAGGCTGGCTTATCTGGCCTCAGAAGAAAGGATGTGCCCAGTCTTGTAGTGATTGTTGTGCCAGGGTAGGTTGGTACCCAGAGGGGCCTCCCTTCTTTTGAAAGGAGAGGGAAATGGGGAAAGAGGGTATGTGAGGGGGAACTGGGAGGAGGTGGGCCTGCAATTAGGATATAAAGTGAATACATAAATAAATTAATGGTATAAAAGGAAATGAATACTCTCAGTTTTTGTATTCTTAAGTTAGCACTAAGCTACACACACACACACACACACACACACACACACACACACACACACCCTGTGAAAAGGCACTATAAAACCAGGAGAACAGTTGTTCATCCAGTACCCTATAAGATCTCCCCTTCTATGTATGGCCCAATGTGGAAAGGACTGGTAAGTGCTGACATGCTATGGTTAACAGTGCCTCTGTCTCTCTCTCTGTCTCTCTCTGTCTCTCTCTCTCTCTCTCTCTCTCTCTCTCTCTCTCTGTGTGTGTGTGTGTGTGTGTGTGTGTGTGTGTGTGTGTGTGTGTGTATGTATGTATGTATGTGTCAGGTAGGATAATGGGACAAATCACCAAATAGCTGTGAAAATCTTTGAAATGTACTTTCCCCATTTGTTCCTCAGTTTTGTCCTCTATAAAATTACATAAAGGTGACTATAACCAAGATTGAAAATGGCAAGGAAACAGCATGACAATTTAGGTGTGACTTTCTAGCCACCCATCCTGTGTTCCCTTTCTTGTGCTTTGGGTAGCACCCACATTTATGGTCCAGGACCCAGAATTAAGGTGTGTGCACAAACTGCTACAAAACCAAACAGGTGTTTACTGTTAGAAATCAGTCTAGGTGGATCTTAGCACATGATTTAAGGGCTGATTTCCTTTCTTTTCCAGATCCTTTTCCTACTGTGACACCATTCATTAATCCGAGCCTCATTTCTGACTTGTAGTCTTTGTCTCAAACTTGTTCTAACAAAGACCTTAGCTTTCCACAGGTACCTTTGATTCTTTTATTCCACCAAAATAAAGTGGCATTATTCAGCAGGTAATTAGACAGAAAGCATTAATTGTATGTCTCCATCTTAAAATAATATCCTCACTCACATCGCAAATTTATTTATACATACATGTTTTGGTTTGATTGCGCAAATCCTTATGGTCATGTGTTTAAACATCTGATCTCTTGCTGGTGGTACTGGCAATTTTGTGGTCATAGTAATGGAGCTTTTGGGTTATACTTGAGCCTATGTTCAATCTAAGTTTCTGTTTCCTGATCTACTTGCTTAAACCCCTGTGTTCTTGCTGTTGTGCCTTTCCAATCACAAAGGGAGATATTTCCTGAACCTTGAATAAAACCATCTCTTTTCTCCATGTGTTAATTTTGTCAACTTGATATAAACTACTACAATCTGGGAGGAGAGAAGGTTGCTAGAGAAATTGCCTCCAGGTTTTTTTCTTGAGTTTCTGCTTTTCCTCCCATGTTGCTTTGGTCATGTCTTTTGTCACATCAATAAATGGCAAACTAAGATACTCACTAGGGTGTTTAGTTTTAACCTAGAAACAACTAACAATAGAGTCTTAAATGAAAATTTTTTTCTAAATTAGCTTGTTTTGACTGATGCAGCCCAGAGTGGGCAGCACTATTCCCTAGTCAGTGGCCCTGCGTGAGTACAGATGGAAGAAGCTAACTAAGCATGAACACATATACAGCATGAGTCCACTTCATTTTTTTTCATTTCTTCTTTGCTTTATTCTGGATGTTATGTGGTTGACTTCTTTGAGTTCCTGCCTTGGCTTCCCAGCTATGACGTGACTTGAAAGTATAACCTTTCTCCTCTAACTTGCTTATGGTCAGGGTGTTGGATCACAGCAACAGAAAAGTAACGCAGACAGTTCCTTTAAGTCATATCCACTAGGTATTCTTTCCTAGCCATGAGAAGGCTGAGCATCCTTATTACTGACCTTTTTTGCTTCTTTTTGATTTTTGCTTCCTTTTGTTGTTGCCTTTGACTATTGCTTAATTTTAACTCACTTCCCAAACTCATGAAACAGGGTGACTCTTTCCTTGGTCTCGAAGCTGTTTTACAACCACCACCAGCATGCCCCATGGCTTGCTCTCAGAGCTAGTCCATTCACTGGTTGCTTTCCTTTGTACTGACCCAGCCTTTATTTGCCACCAGCATTTCTTACTTGCTTGGCTCCAGGGAGCCTTCTAGCTCATCTTGTTTTCATTCTTGTTTTGCAGCATCTCTTTTATTTTCACTTGTCACCACAATGATCTTTCTATGTGCTGTTTAGGCCTTGTCCTTCCCCTCTGAGAACTCCTAGTTCTGGTCAGTGGACCTGGAATGGAATCTAGATGTCTCTCAAGTGGATTAAAAGGCCCACAGGGTCTGATCCTGTTGTTAGTCTCTTTAGCCTCCTTGCATTTTCCAGATGTTTAACTGTAAGAGCTAGACACTTCGCTATTTTCCTTTTCCTTTTGTGGAGCACTGATCCTTTGGCTTTTGTATGTAGCAGCTTTGTGTGTGTGTGTGTGTGTGTGTGTGTGTGAAGTAGATATACACATGTATGTAGATAGTCATGGAGAGCAGAAGATGACATTGGATCTCCTGGAACTAGAGTTACAGTTAGTGGTAAGCCAAACAACGTGGATATTAGGAAGCAAACTCAGGTTCTCTACAGGAACAGCAGGTATACTCAATCCCTGGGCTTTCTTTCCATCCTCTTGCTTTCCTTCTAAGTTCAGCAGACTAGGGAATCAGAGAAGTTTAAACCCTGAGAGAGCTGTAGTGGAGTATGAGATAGTGCTTGGGATGGCTCATATCAGAGCAGGAAGCACGTCAGAGTTGTAAGCCTGGCCTTTGCAATACCTTACTGTGCAATCTTCATACAAGTCACTTTTAAATGCACCCCAGTGCGGTTTGCTCCTTATAAATACAGTAGGTTGGACTAAATGACCCATCAACTCCTTTCCTACTCTTAAAGAAAGAAAAAAGACAACTCTGATTCTTATTAATTTAGTTACAAGAGTCAAGGAAATGAAAACTCCAGTCAAGTAAAACAACTTCTTCCTAAGTTTCACAAATGAATAGTGTAAATGAGATCATAGAGAAGAACGTTTAAAATGCTTGAGAGCACACTTTCAAGCAATTGGAAGCAATTGAAGAGCATAGATTTAGGTACAAGAAATTGATTGGCTAATTGCAGACCATTCTTAACTACTCATTAATGCATATTGGAGAACACACTATGCTTAAATTAAGTCCCTATAGATTTTTGACAGGACTAAAGTTATGTTCTGCCAAAAAATATATATCTGCAGTGTATGCTTCTTTTGCAAATTCAGCTGTGACAAAGCAATCACACACGAGTTGAAGGCTCTGGTGCCAAATTGTAAGTTTAAATGCAGAATCTGTTGTTATGTGGAGCATTGTTCAGTAACTCAGCACCTATTTTGGATGACACCTCATTAGTGGCCCCCTCAGAAGGAAGTCATGGGAACTTTGTAAAAAGCCGAATTTGTGAAGTTGCTTAATGCATGGTGGATGCTCAGTGGGTGTTGCATTAATATTGCAGACTTCAGTTTGATGATTTAAATGTGATCTATATATAATCTTGCATATAGCTACACATTCACTTTTCTAATAAGATTTAATATTAGAATGTTATTTGAATATTCAATTTTCTCATCTTGGTGGAATTTTCATTGAGAAGTCATGTGCTGGGAGAAAGTGGACAGAATCAAGATCACTATTTGTTAAAGCCTCAAGGAATTTTATTATTTTATTTTTACTAAAAATTATACATAATATACCTAATGAATATATACATCTGTGTGTTTGTATCTCTCTCTCTCTCTCTCTCTCTGTATGTGTGTATGTATGTGTGTGTGTGTGTGTGTGTGTGTGTGTGTGTGTGTGTGTGTGTTTTAAAGGAAATTGTTCCCTGTTCCCTTTGGCTCTCAACAAGAACCATAACCTAAAAAAACCCTAGTACCATACACAAGACATTTCCTTTTGAATGATTATACAGGATAGTCCAAGTGACTTCCCAAACAATATAGACTATTGATATTGTCCTGGGTTTGTATTCAGAGATTGAAGATAAGTCCCTATTGCTGAAGGCGTCATATATATATATATATATATATAACACAGGACTTAGATTATTCAAGCTGGCTCTTACAGAAAAAATCCTTCCTGTGGTCTCACTTTCCCAGTTCTATAAAATGCTATGAAAGCTGCCAAGGGAAGGAATAAATCAACTGTCCTACTCATCAGTGATAGCTGTGAACCACAGCAGAAACACACAGGGCAAAAGAATCATAAAGGTGTAAGAAGTGCCACTCATATGCTAGTGGTAACCAGCAGCTGTCTAACTGGAAATAAGGCCCACTCAACAGGAAGGAAATCATCCTTGGTACTAGAAACCTAACCAATTTCTTGGGGATAATGAGGTCATGAATCTTAGAAAAAAAATCTGCCATTGTCACTTTGTTAGACTAGCATAATTCCTTATTACTTTCTAAGTCTTATTCTTATATACATAGATAAGTGCAGCTACCACCCCTTATCAAAGATGATTCTTTTTGTAGCAAGTGGAGACCTTCAAGGCAGCCACCACTGGGCATAGATCAGGGGATAATGGGGAGCCTACCCCAGTGGATACATATATACTGAAGCTCCTGCCTCTATGTCTCAGGGAACAGTATAGAAGAAGGAGCAGAAAGATTGTACAAGCCAGAATACCAGGATGCCTGCTATGAAATGAGTTCTCATAGAAACAAGACTTGAACATTGATAATATAAATAGACACGATAGTGCGGAAAGAGGAAACCATTCTAGACTCTACCCTTAAGACAAATGACTATAGGCAACTAATGACTTCAGAGAGGGGGATGATTGTCCTTTCTATGGGATGATCTTCCTAACTGGCTATCTAATACAAAGGGGTATGTTCAGAAAATGTATATATTCACCAACAAAAATGGACCCAGCAGCTTAGATTGAGATATATATATATATATATATATATATGTAATAATAATAATAAAAAGATGATATTAATGTGAGGGTGAGGAGAGAAATGTAAGGAGTTGGAAGGAGGTGGCTTTTGGAGGAGCTGGATGAAAGAAGATGAAGTAGAAAAGTGAAATAATTCTATTTTAATTAAAAGTATATAAAAAAGAAGATTGGACAGAGGCACACAGGCATCACTTTTCACGAATCATGTTTATCATGGTTTTTTAAAGCATGAATAAAATGGCAAGTGTAGTGAGTTAGATTTGACTAACTGGGGATTCATAGTCTTGAGAGATCTAAGATATATATAAAACTTATCTGGAAAATATTGTGTCTGTACAAGATTCAAGGCCAACATCTCTACTATATCTTAGATTCCTACCTAGGTAAGTCCAGGAAGTATTAAGAGCATTCCATGGCATTGGACCTTCTCCTTCCTCTTACTCTATAAGTCTATGAGTTTAGACCTCTGGGATGTTTATGACATAATTGAGAAATGGATTTTCCTAGTAATCTATAACTGAGGTAATTTCCTGGAAAAATAGAAAATTGTTGCTTTAACCAGTTTTATTCCTATTAGCTATGTCAGTAGTAAAGTCAAACAAAAGTAGAGTGTATGTTCCTACCTCATCCTCTTCTCCCAGCTTCATGTCACTTTTTTCTCATTACTCCAGGAGTCACTTAGAGCTACCCATACACACACATACGTATGACATGAGGTCATCCATTTGAACAGTTTGCAAGTGACCATTCCCTCCCCAAGAAATCTTGCTCTACCTCCCTCAGCAGCCACAGGTTGCTAATTGCTCCTCAGTTATGGGATGTTGCCTAAAGAACCCTCCCCCTTTTTTGTTGTAGTTTTTAATTGGTTTAATATTGTGAAGATCTGGTGGAAGTTATTAGTGTTACCGTACTCATATATGTAATAGCTGATTGGCATATGGTTAAATTTTTTTCTTGTATTTAAATGAGACTGATACTGCCTAACTAGTTTGCATATATATATATATACCTTCAGGACTGATGATGGTACAGACTTTGGCACATTTACTGTAGGACAACCTTTTAACATTTATAAGTCCTGTTATAGATTTTTAAGCAAGAGAAGAGTGCAGTTTTACTCAAGTTCCACCACTAATTGCTGTACATTAATTAGATAAAGTTCCTGTTGTTGGCTGTACTGTTATAGAACATTTTCCCAGTGGAAGGATGTGTAGAGAAGGACTTGGCCATAATCAAGCTTGGGTTCTGAGCCAGGGAACAGAGGAAAGAATTTGAAATTCAATAAAGTAGGGGCTGGAAGTAGGCCAGGGTAAGTATTCCTGAGCTTAGAGAAATAATGCACACGATTACCAGAGGGAAGAAGTATATATCAGGACCAAATGGTAAGAGGTTAAAGTAAGGTTCCCATCTTCATCAGCATCCCTAGTTATACGGTGCCAAGTGTGCGATAAAACTCTCCCACATGAAAAGAACTAGGGTCCTTGACTGTCACAGGTGTCTTTCTGACTACCAACCCATAAGCTCCATTAGACAGCCCCAGTTGTGCCTAACAGCACATATATATCTCAGATCCATCAAATCTGCTTATGGAGACGAAGTGGCCTGTCTACTCTGTCCCTTGGGCACATCTGTAAGAGGGGCATAGGACACTGTGTTAGAATGAGTGATGTTAAAGTTACATCTTTGGCAAGCAGTTGCCACTTTCTGCTGTTTCATCCAAAGAGACAATACTGTTTGGCGTTGTAATATGGCCTCCTATGTCTTTTCTTGTCAGAAGTTCCTGATGAGTTCTTCCTGCTGAGACTTCTACAAGACAATAAATAGAGAACTTCTCTAACATTATGACCTGATTAATTATATTTATTATATTATGAATATTAAAGAATAGTATGAATACCACAGGGCTTTTCATAGACGGTGGTGCTATGGCATAGGAAGTAATGGGAAGAATCCATGACCAGCTTCTGTTTAGATTTTCTGCTCTTTTATGTAATTGAAATCTTTGGAATTTCTTCACTTCTGCATATTATATTTTCCCAGGGATTCATAGCATCACAAACTGGTTCCTAATTTCACACACTGACCCTTTCATACATCTTGTAAGATGCTGTAAACAAGATTTCATGATTCACGTTAATATTTTCTGACAAACAAAAGAACAAAGTAGAAATCCTAGAATGATTTGCAGGTATGCCAGCTGTAAATTCACTGTCTTGGGCTGTTTGATTTGGCAGAGTTCTATAGGGTAATGAAGGTATGGAAAGAGAAAATAACTTTTATGTGGGATCATCCTAGAAACAACATTCATTCATTCATCTATTCATTTATTCATTCACTCATCCATCCATCCATTCATCTATCTATCTATCCATTCATTCATTCATTTATCTATTAATCCATCTATTCATTCATAAATATGTTGAAGCATTTAGTACTTGTCAGGCATCTGGGTTGCTACAAAAACAAAACAAAACAAAACAACAACAACAACAATAACAAACAACCAGTAATTACTTTAGCTCTTGAGGAACGTATAGCCAAGTGGTAAAGAAAATGTAAATTTCAGACAGTGACAGCCAGTTTGTTGCTCAGGCTCTGCTTCTCTGCCCATAGTGGTGGGATCAGTCTATGATAGAAACTGATGGATCCTGGGTGGGGAAACTAGGTAGGATCACCAGGTACTAAGTGACCACAGATAGGGGTCAGTGCAGGGAGAACAGACTCTCAGGAGGCAGCTTCAGTGAGACAGCTCATTTTAGGGGGAGGTGAACAAAGGCTTTTTAAACCTTTGGAGGTGAGTACGGATTATCAAGGTGAGTGTATATTATTGGGCAGGGCCAGGGTGTTGGGACTGCCAAATTTGCATAAGGAGGAATTCTAGTGGCTGCTGGACATATTCTTTTAAGGAGAGATGGAGTTTAACCTGACTACAGGGCTCCATGACCTCCTCTGGTGGGCCAAAGGTGGGGGCACAGGGCTGTGTATGCACCAGGATGCACAAGCCCAGAGCACAGGGTGAAGCCTGTGAGGATGGGAGACACCTAGAAGAATGGCATAGGGCATAGGCTGCTTAGAGAAGGCTCTGACACAGGGAAGACAGCAGCTTTTGTGCATGTAAAAGGAATGAGTAAGGCAATTTCCACAATACATAGGAGTCAGTGTCCTGGAAAGAGATATAACCCAAGTTCATAGAAATGCCAAAATGCCTGAATTCCTTGGTATAAGGGGATGGGCTTGTCATGAGGTCTCATTTTTGAATGTTACTTCTGAGTATCCTCCACATATGACCATGTAGAAACAGGGCTCATCATTTTCTATTGGCTGCTTTGCAGATGTTTGGCACAAGGTGACTCTATATCCCTTGTCCAGGTCTTACACTGAGATGGTAGAGATGGTCATCAGAGAATAGTTAAATGATTGAGCAGCTTGTGCGTGAAGACTTCTATTTTCAGGTGTGTGTGTGTGTGTGTGTGTGTGTGTGTGTGTGTGTGTGTGTGTGTGTGTGTCTTCTGTAGAAAGTGGATGACAACAAGAACTGTAAGTAGAAGACTTGAAATTAAATTAAATTCTGTCTGTTCTACCACTTAACCTAACCCTGCTAGTCTACCCTGAATATCAGCTTCTTCAGAAAGTGTGACTAAGAGAAGTAACTCAGAGAGTTATTGGAGAACCTACATGAGACAGAAGATGCTGACACAAGTCTGAGCAACTGAGATGTTCTAATGGTGGCTGCTATTATTACAGGTTGTTCACCCCGAACCCCCATACACCTTCACATGTAGAAAGGCTGTTTGCAGATCGATTTCAGTTTCTGGGAGGCAAGTAACTTACAGATCTTTCTGAAGGAGGGTGAGAAGACAGCTCACTGGGCATTGAGTAGGAGGTGGTTCTAAGAGAATCCATGCTTCCATGGAGCTGATGGACAGGGATGAGTGTACTTAGAGACAAATCTGACCAAACAGATGGAGCAGAGGCAAATGTGGAGGATGAGTGGAGGTGTGTCGGAACATGGTGGCAGAGTACTGATGGCCGGGACAGAAAGGCTTTGTGGGTGGAAGGGGTGGTGGCATCATGGGTTTAGAGATGTTGACAGCAGGAAGGAGTGCAGAGGAATATGAATATTCACACCTTCATCCTTTCTGGGATAGAAAGTAAGGCAGGTAATAAGCCCTTTGCCAAACTACAGTCTAATGCAGAGCTAAGATTCCAGCTTCAGAATTCGAAACTTCCACTTTAGCTTCTCACTGTTTTATAACATGAGGGGAGTCCACAATCAGTCCTGACCATCATGACTTCAGAGAATAAATTTACCACAGGAATATAAAATACATGTTTTTTCTCTCATTTTGAAATTTAGTATTCATTAATTTTATTCTTTGACACTTTCACACAAGTCTATAGCACATTCTGTCTTTGCTCACCTCCTCCTCTCTTATCTCCCTCCCACTCCTGTTATCCCCAACCCTCCTCTCCACAGGACCCTTCCCACATTCCTGTATTTCTTTTGTTTTGTGACCACCTGGTTTTAACTGAAGCAGCCTATGTGGCCACAGGGTTAAAGCCATCTGCTGGAGCCTGGTGGGCTTACCGTTTGGTGTAGGACTGAAGCAATGAGTATCCATCAGTTACCAATAGTTTAGTAGTGGTGGCTAAGACTCCATGATCCTCCTTTCAAGCAGAGACCAACTATTTACAGGCCCATTTTTATCATGGAGATGAGTTACAGGCACCCTAGCTGCTGAGAGATTATGTTTACAGTGGCTATATGAATCTGTTTGGCTCACCCCTCCAGTATGGACTAGTAGTATCAAACTTCATCTCCTCGTATTTCATCAAATTATTAATGTTTCTCACATTCTAGGCACTATAGAAAGTAACAGAGATATAAACATGAAAAAGATTCTATTTTTATTCTCAAGGAATTTATGATGTTATATAGAAGACAGACAGATAACAATCAGGCAGACAAATGCAGTATTATTTGTTGAATACAAAATAAAGGGCAACTTATGAGACAGGTGAGAGGGCATCTCAGAGATCAGAATTCTGGAAGTTTCTCTTTGAGACAAAGTGGTTATCTAGGAGGAGTGTTTAAGTGCTAAGTAATGAAAACTCTTATAATCATATAGGAAGTTCTCCATGGTTAAAAGACAGAGAAACACTTTCCTGACAACATGTGGTAGAATTATAAGACAGGAACACTAATAAGCAATTTGGGGAAGCATTAAAGTCTCAACCCTGTGAAAGGTGACTTAATGAAAAAGATAAATGACAAACATTTTCTAGTCTGAGGAAAATCATCTCTCCTATCCTCAGGGAACAGGCTAATTATTTTACCTTCATCTTATGGAACCCTGCCAGATGGGATAGTGCTTGTTACCTTTGCTGTTTTATTCAAGTGTGAAAGGAAGACTTGCATAGGATGAGTTCTTTTTCCACTCTCTAAGCTTTGCAGTGGAGAACCACCCCACAGGTCTGCACAGTTCGGTGCCATGATGATGACATGCCCTCTGAAAATCTAAGTGATATCTACTGTTCTTTGGGGATGCACGAATGTAGGTAGCATGACCTCTGCTCTCTAGGAGTGGACAGTCAGATGGGGAAGATGTATCCAAGAGGAAACCACAAAGCCAAGGGTACATTCCATTAAGGAGAAGTGTAGTTGCTGAGAGCAAGCTGAGGCTTGAATGTTGTTCATGTTTGTAAGATGGAATCATAGAAAAATGGTTGGGATCCCAAGAGTCAAGTAGGAAGACAAATCTCCTCCTCAGAGAGGAAGCAAGAAGATGTGGAATTTTGCACCAGTGAAGCTATGCAGAGAAGACAGAAAGAAAAGTGAAATGAAAGGTGCACCTGAGACAGAAGGAAGCCAGTCACAAGAAACATCTTAAGTCACAAGGAGTTTAGGTTTCAAAATGTGATATTAGAGTTTCAGTGTTTTGAAGATCCACTTGATGATAGAAAAGAGACACAAATGGAACAGGAAGGTTGAATGTAGTGAACCCAGTTATCCAGTAGTTGCAACCAACTTGGAAATGTGAAGGAGACTGAGTTAGGGTATTTAAAAGGAAGAAATTAATCACAGGTTGTTGGAGAACTGGAAGTACATGAAAGGAATGGAGCATTGCTCAAAACTAAAGAGATAACTTGGTAGTGAGGAGCACTAACTGTTCTTTCGAGAACCTGGGTTTACTTCCCAGAATCTATATCATGGTTCAGACTTCCATTATAAGTATGTTGCGTAGTAATACATATATGTGTGTGTGTGTGTGTGTGTGTGTGTGTGTGTTGTATATATAATATATGTACACGTGTATATAACTACATTTTCAAAATTTATAAGTGTTGTTGCCTTCGGAAACAGAAGGAAGAGTTGAGTAGGTGTGTGTGTGTGTGTGTGTGTGTGTGTGTGTGTGTGTATGTGTGTGTGTTTGTCTTATGTGCGTATGTGTGTGTGTGTGTTAAACTGATGAACTGAGGTGTGGGCATTCTGCCTTTGAGGTACTTGCGGGTTCTCTGAGCTCCTGTGTCCTATGAACCATTAGATTACCTAGCCAGAATTGGTCAGGAGTTGAGAGAAGATATTTATCTTTGAGTTAAACATTTGGATATTACCAGCAGATAACAAAATAAGCCATAGAAAACTGGGCTACCAAGAAAGGAAATAATTTCAGACTCAAAGGCAGAGAGACAGGATGTAAAATGATGTCATATGGAAAATACATGACCTGGCAGTGCTGGGCCACTTATAATGGGCCCTTATCTAGGTCTAAGAACAATCAACCATTGATGCGGGGCACATGGGATTCTGATCCTCCCTACTAAAGTACTGGCTACTTATGGAATCTGGGGGAGGGTGTTATTTCTTCAGTGTGAAACCACTAGGGGGATAATGATGTTCCAGTGGAAAACTCCAAACTCACGGTCACATAGATGATCTTGGTTAAACTTGGAGATTGAGGAATCCCATGGAACAAGGAGAGGAAAGACTGTAGAAGTCAGGGGGCTTTGTAGACAGCAGGAGAACATGATCCACTGAATCAACTAAGCAAGGTTCACATGGTCTTACAGAGAATGAAATGATAAGCATGAGGCCTGCATGTGTGTCCTCTGCATATATTTTGGCTGTTAGCTCCCTGATTTTGTGGAACTCCTAACATTGGGAGCAGATGTATCTCTGACTCTTTTGCCTACTCTCAAGATTCTTTTCCTCCTGTTGGGTTGCTTTTTCGAGTTTTGATATAAAGATTTTCTTCTTGTCTTATATGTTATTTTGTCTTGTTTGGCAGCCATCTCTTGGACGTTGCCATCTCTTGGAGGCAGCAATCTCTTAGAGGCAGCCATCTCTTGGAGGCTGCTCTTCCCTGAAGAGGAAACAGAAAGGGTGTGGATCTGGGAGAGAAGGGCAGTGGCAGGGGGTGAAGCTGGAAGGAGTAGAGGAAGAGGAGGAGATTTCATAATGTAGTAGATATTTTTGTATCTACTGTATTTATTTATAACTCTGATGATATTAGAATTGATAGAAGATTCTCTCCAACATAGTGTTAAAAAATACATTACCAAGCACCACAAAACAAAGTATGATAGGACAATGAGGTAGAGGGGAGATATAGGGGAGGAGTGGAGGGAGAGGAAACTGTGGTCAGACTTATGCTATGAAAGAAGAATATATTTTCAATAAATAAGAAAATCCAACTAAAAAATCCACAAAGACATGAATGTGGGGAAGGACTTACAGGAAAGAGGAGTGATAACAGGTGTAGGGGGAGATTAGAGAGGGTCAGGGTGATGGGAATCAGAATGTACTACACACATGTATGAAAGTGTCAAAGAGCAAATTCAATATAAGTATTTTTAAAGGTTGAACTGAACGAGGGAGTGGAAAGCCACTGAGATTTTTAGATCAAATAAACAGGGACAACAGAGAGTGACTTTCTCAATTTGAAATGATGAATCATTCTGTCAGGCTTCATTCATTGTTGTCAAAGCTTTCAGATGTTTTCCCATAGGGTCAACTTTGGTTGACAACAGTGTGAACTCTAGGACCTGGATTGAGCCTGTGTGGAGACTAGGTCAAATGTGGGGAATGTCTGGCTCTGTATGGCTGATGTGTCTACAGTCTCTAATAACTCTTTTCACATTAGTTTGCCAAATGAAATAACCTTTGGACTGCAATGTATTCTAAGCTTCCCAATCACCCGTTTCAGTCTAAATAAGAAATTTCACTTGGCCTAGGAACCAGAGACCAAAATCACTTATCTTTTTTGTAACTTAAAAGTAAAAGGCATGAGAAATTTTGAGGTTTACTGCTCTTCTTGCTACCTCTTCTCATTTTTTTCTTCTACTTGTTCCAATAAGTCATTCAGTAAATAGTAATAAAATACCTTTAATGTCCCAAGTACTATTGGGAGATTTGATAAGCATAGCACCATCGTGACCATTCAGAATAACAGACTGCAAGGGGAAGAGATACTCAAAAAGAAGCAGACTGTTGCTACAAGAACTGTTAAGGTTAAAGACTAAACCATAATAGCCTACCAAGCTAGAGTCAACTATCCATCCTCATCTGGCCAGTTAAAGTACTAGTGAAAAGCAAAGACAGATTTATTTATTCAGTTTGGCTACAATAGTAAGAGAAACAAGTAAGAGAACCAGGGACCCCCAAGTATATCTTCAGCACCCTGACATAAGAGTGAGGTGTTAGTACAGGGTAAGGGTATCTAGGTCAAGGTGTGGTACTTCTAATTCCATTCTTGACACGTCATTATCTTGGATCATCTCTCCTGCAAGGTAGTCTGACAAGTTTTCAAAAGTGCATGAAATCTATTTCTGGGGAGACCATTCAGGTCCTTTTACTTTTTCCAACATGACATTCCCAGGAAGAAGTCAATTTCTTGGGAAGTCAATGTTTCAGTAGGGTGGCAGCTAAGTAGAAGGGTACACATATTTCTATTTAGACTGTCTTTTCTCCTGCCAGGGTGATTACACTGTATTCTTGGAAGTTTGTGGTAGATTATTATTTTGGTAGCTTGTGATCACTCGACATGTGATCTTCTCTCACATCCATTCTGGCCTTGGCAGTTGTGGCCATCTTTGACCCATCCCACAGTGACAATAATGATACAAGCAGAGGTCTGGGAATCATTAGCACAATGGATCTTGTCTTCTTAGAGCAGTCAGTTTTATAACCTGGTTATGCCACTCAGTGAGAAAGCCAACCAAGCCACCTGGATTCACCCAGGACCAATGGCAAGCTTTGTGAATGATTCTGTTTCTATCCTCTTGACTGTCCGATGTCCCAGTCAATTCTTGGTGAAATCAAAGCATCACTTGTTCAACACTCACAGACTCATGACAAAGAAGAATTAGTGTTGTTTCTAAGTAACATGCTCTGAGTTGCCTTGCCACTGCTAAAGGATACTTAGACCAGGGTATTTATTTCTTGTTTATGGTTCCTTCAGTCACCAAGGCTCTTGTGGTGTCTCTTCCACACCACTCCCCATGTTGTGTCCTGTCTCCCTCTTCTCCCATCTAGCCTCTTCTGGACTCCATCATTTGCATGCACAAGCCTATTGATTTCTCCAGGATTGTTTACGTTGGCTATCCTATGAACTCACCTGGGTTTCTCCTACATAATATTTTGGCCCAGATAATTGTTGTGGCACTTATGGTAGGGATTATCCTGGCCATTGTCGTCCATTCATCATCATGCAAACCTCTCCCTGAATGCCAGTAGCACCTTTCCAGTCATTACAATAAAATTGTCCCTAGACAGGGTCAGACATCCACTAAGGCAGCAGTTCTCAACCTGTAGGTTGCGAGCCCTCTGGGGTGGTCACATATCAGATGTTATGAATATCAGATATTTACATTATAACTTAGAACCATAGCAAAATTATAGTTATGGAGTAGCAATGAAATATTTTTATGGTTGGGAATCACCACAACATGAGGAACTCTATTAAAGGGTCAAGCATTAGGAAGGTTGAGAACCACTGTACTAAGGTAAATCTCTGTTTAGTCATCTGAAAATTTCAAGTGTTAGATGAAAACTTGTATTTAGTCTTTTGAAAATTTCGTATGTATGTGTTTTGTTCAAATCTATTTCCACCCCTCCACTCCGACTCTACTTATTTTTTTCCTTTAATGCTTCACATAATTGCTTATTAAGCCAACTGGGCTTGGTCAGTGCCCCACTATTACATGGATCTAGAGCAAATTTTAACATGATCAGCCTCTCAGGAACTGCATACCCAAGGAAAACCAACACTCTCCCTCCGCAGCAGCCACTGAATGGTAAGCCCTTCTCAGCTGGGGTGAGACTTTATGAGCCTGCTTCCGCACGATCCATCCACGCTAGGACTTTGGATCCTTGCTTTTTTGGGGGAGAATCTCTATTTAAAACTCTACCCCAACATAGATTTCTTTATTTCCTGCTAAAAGGAAACTTCCACAATTACCTTCGGTATATTTTTCAAGTGAGTGCCACCTCATGCCAGGAAAATGAATGGGAAGGAGAGTGTGGCGGTGATTTGAATATTCTCAGTTCACTTCTGACCTGAAATAAGGAGCACCCTTTAATCACCTGAATAGTCTGGTCCTGGGCAGAGGATGTCAGAATTCAAAATAGTGACAATGAGGCCCACTCATTCTGGTCTGTGCCACGTCCACTTGTCCACTCCAATAAAGTCTGCAGTATCAGGATTGAAAGCCTGATTATGGACCAGAGGCGTTATGAGTTCAAAGGGAGTTTGTGCCTCCTGGGTATTCATTCATTCAGTCGTTG
>JADRCD010226270.1:0-19673 GCA_019843815.1 Montemys delectorum
CTCAGAGTAAGAATACAGCAGCAGAGGGCCAAGTGGCAGAGAACTGGTCCTGGGGTTGCAAGATTTCAGGTCTGGCAACCTTGTCTTTGGCGGCCTCCAGCTTGGTTTGACCTTGAAGCTGAACCTGCAGGGTAAAGGAGGAGCCGGATGTTTCCCTAAGCCGTGCCAGGCTCTTGGCCAGCATGGAGCTCTATTGATTTCCCTCGGTGATTCAGGTAGCCTCCTCACGTGCTAGGGAACCAGTCACAACTGGCCCAGCCCTGGAAGGAGGCCTGGTGAAGCCTTAACTCCCGAGGGCAGAGGGCAGTCTATCAGAAGTGAATGCCAGGTGGGAAAGTCTCCCTTTTCCTAAAATGACCTCTGGCATTAGGGTGTGATCACTCTCACCCCTCCAACAAGTACTGGTTGGAATTTGGGGCTTGGCTAACCTTGCTGGCACACACAAATTCATTGAAAGCAAAAAATCTCCTTCTATCTGGTTCTTTCCCCTCCCTCCCTCCCTCCCTCCTTCCCTCCCTCTCTCCTTCCCTCCTTCCCTCTCTCTCTCCCTCCCTTCCTTCCTAGTTTGGCTTGAACTTAATCCTCCTGCTTTAGCTTCCTGAGGGCTGGGATTACAAATGTGCACCACCACCTCCAGCCCCACATTACCTAAAAGCTCTCAGAAACCCCTGAGTGAATGAGCACACACTGCCGGGTGGCCACTCCAGCACTGGGTTGGGTAGGCAGTGTGAAGACAGCTGAGTTACCTACCGTGGAGGCAACCTGGGAGAAACAGGACTTTGACAGGCAAAGCAGAGCTCAGAGCTCTGCCTTGAATGGCAGAGGCTGCTATAAAGCCCCCAGCACAGGACTTCACAGACTTTAGGGTAGAGAAAGGGAGGCGTGTCCACACAGACAGGTCCAGTCTTGTCCAGGTCATCAAGCAGCCCAGGCGACTTCCATTCTACTGCTGCTGAAGGTAGATGTCTACCTCACTGGCCAGGCCTTTGTTTTTGTTTGAAGCGAGGATTAAAACTAAAATTTTAACACATTGGCAACTACTTTAGTTATTTTTAAATACTGTGTGGGCCCAAACAGTATAAGCTAAAAGAAATGTCTGTACACTCTGCATGGCTACCAGAGGATTCTACACAGGGCCATATGTGCTTCCAGGGACAGCTACACTTCACAGTCCCTGCTTTAAGGACCAAAATGACGTATTTGGCTGGCCCATCAATCAACCTGCTCAAAATCAGAGCCAAGTCAACATGGCAGTCACATCTCAGACTGCTATCTGTTCTCTCCTCTCCTCTCCTTTCCTTTCTCTTTTTTCTTTCTTTTGCCTCTCTTTCTTTCTTCTTCCTTCCTTCCTTTCTTCCTTTCTTTCTTTCTTTCTTTCTTTCTTTCTTTCTTTCTCTCTTCCTTCCTTCCTTTTTTTCTTCCCTCCCTACCCCCTCTTTCTTTCTTATTTATATATTTAGACTTATTATTTTTTTTAGACTTATTTTTGAAGCACAGTGTCACTCTATAGTCCAGTCTGGCCTTGTACTCAATCTCCTGCCTCAGTCCCCCACATGCTAAGGTTACAGGTATGAGCCACCACATCCTTATTAGAACCTAATCTTCACCCTGAAGACAATCACCCTGAAGACAAGACTTTCTTTCTTTCTCATTGTCCTCCAACAGCTCAAACAAAGATGTCTCGAAGCTACCCCAGACCAGTGTCTCAGCACTTGGCTCTCCAGGGGAAAACTCCTGACCCCTTAGTCAGGGTAATCTGGGTTGACTCCAAGATGCTAATGTTTTAAACACACACACACACACACACACACACACACACACACACACACACACAGAGGTCCCTAGATAAACTTCTTAATGTCTCAGATTTTCTAGTTCATTAAGAAAAACTTTCATAGTGGGGGGGGAAAGCCCCAAGCATCGATCTTTCCTCCTTTCCTCTTCAAGCATCGCATGCACCAATTTCTTCCTCTATCAAATCATTGTAGCAGACCAACAGCTTCTAAAGACCCAGGGTCTCTAAGAGCCTTCTCCTTGGGCACCTCTCTCAGTGGGATGGAGGCGTGCCCTCCAGCCAAGATGCCAAGTAGGTCCCCAGATCTGTTTATTCTCCATTCTATCTCTACCTGGGACACTGAGATTCTCCAGGGACACCTGGCTGAGCAAAAACTATAGGTCATTTCACTAAGTCATACAAAGCATATGTATGTATATGCCCCAAACAAGGAACATTCCAACACAGGGTTATCATGGTACCAAACCCATGATATTGATTCACTTACTTTTTTCCCCTTTAGTGTTCAGAATGCAGTACAGAGGTCACATCCAGGGCTATCCTGCTGAACGCCGTTGAGTGTTCCACGTTAGGACTATCGGCTGGTCCTGACTTGGAAGCAAATATATTTACTCAGTATAAAAGGAAACATTTGAAGGCACAAAGTGTCCTTCTCTGTGGGGTTTAAAAGCAGCAAGACTGGACAGACAACTCTCCGAGTGAGAAGACATCTTTCTCTGTACTGGATACCCCTCTGCTCTTGTGACCAGAGAAACGGGCTACATAGGAACTTAGTGCTAAAAAATGCATGGCAGAAGTTAGCGTGGTGACAGGTTTAATGACACCAGTGAGCTTCTCTTCTCTGACTCCCTTCTGGGAGCTTCACGTGCTCATTTGGTTGTTTTGTGTTGTGACAAGGCCTCCCTTTGTAGCTACGACTGGCTCCTAAATCGCCATCCTCCTGCTCCTGTTTCCAGAGTGCAGGAATTATAGGAGTATGCTAGCACACCCGGTTGATTATTTAATTAAAATATTTTATTTTATTTCTCTTATTGCAGTGTTGGGAATCTTATTGATTGTCGGGAATCAAGCCCAGAGTCTTTTTTTTATTAGATATTTTCTTTATTTACATGTCATATGATTTCTCCTTTCCCAGTTTCCCCTCCAAAAAACCCAAACAAACAAACAAACAAAAAACCAACAAGAACAAACCCCTGTTGCCTCCCCTCCCCCCCTCCCCGCTTGCCACCCCACCCTCTCCCATTTATTGGCCCTGGCATTCCCCTACACTGAAGCCCAGAGTCTTACACATACTAAGCAAGCTCTCCAACACCAAGCAACATCTCTAGCCCTTGCTTATTTGACATTATTATTATTTTTTTATCCTATTAGAGCTTTGCTTTTCTTTTCTTCTTTTTCTTTTCTTTTCTTTTCTTTCTTTCTTTCTTTCTTTTTTTTTTTTTAAGTATAGAATAGAGTTTATTTAGGGCATGGGGAAGGGAGTTAAGAGGGTAGTGGAGGCAGAGAAAGGCAGAGAGAAGGAGAGAGTAGAGAAGTAGGGGCCGGGCCATGACCATGTGGAGAGAGGGGGGAAGGGAATGAGGAGAGAGGGGGAGCAAAGGGCAAAAAGAAGGGAGAGAAGCAGGAGTGAGAGCCATGCTAGAGCTTTTCATGAGCTGCGCAAGATTCTACACTTAAGCCACATTCCCAATCTGGTCATTTAATTTTTAAAATATTTTTTAAAACATAAGACTGAAGATACGAAACAATGCTTTCATGAGTATTTGCAGTATTGCTCAAGAGCCTGCAGTAAGTTTCCCACCCACCCACTAATTTCCCTAGGGTATTTAGACCCAGCTTCCCTCCAAAGACACAGATTGGCATAAACATTAGACGAAGAGCAAAGCGAGCTGCTGGGCTGCTATAAGAAGCAGTTGTAGTCTACACTTTTTCTTTTAAGACAAGTTCTCTCTATCATGTAGCCCTGGGTGTCCTGAAACTTGCTCCAGAGGCCTAGACCAGGCTGGCTTCAAACTCCCAGAGATCCACTTGCCTCTGCCTCTGAGTGCTGGGATCAAAGGGGTGCATCACTACTCTTAGCTTATATTTCTCTTTCTAACCTTCCTCAACTCTAGGCAGAGTACTGTCCTCACAGGAGTAATCAAGCAAACCATTGAAATACCAAATCGCACAATAGAATAGTTTAGCAAAAGCTTAAGAACCTGATGGCCAAGAGTCAACAGGAAGGCTGAAAGGCTGTCTTCAGACTGAAACCCCACCTCCAATGATCCTGGGCAGGCGTTGAACAGAGGTTGCAGCACTTCCCCATGCTCAGACTGTCTGCTTTGTACTAGAGCTCCTTCTGGAAAGCTCTCTCTTGAGGAAAGTTTCACCCTTGCAGCCAGCTCATCGTCTTGTCGTGCAGCAGTTTCCCCTGAGACCGGACATTCTATCCTTCAGGAAAAAATTATCAAGACAGGAAGTAAACAACTCAAGCTAGCTTCAGGAAATCCCTAAAATGGACGAGATTCATTAGGCTCCTCCCTAAGAATGTATAAGCCGTAAGGACTGATCGGTCTCACCCTTAGACAAGTTGGGCTGCAAAGATGAACTGAGCTGCTTGGAAGAGGCTCAGTCCATGCAGCCTGGAGGAAGCAGGCAACACAAACATTCTGAGAAGGAGAGACCACCTGGACTGCTGAAGAGGAAACAGATAGGCAGAGCTGTGGCTAGAAAAGGGCTTGAACGGATTTCGCCACTGGGAAGAAGCACTCTACAACCTGTTGAGCTGTCTGTAGGTATGCTCCAGGTTTCCAGCTTTCATGAGCTGGGGCTCATGCTGGGGTGGGCTCTTGTGAAGTGGCTATATTTGAGACATTTCTGCCCCTGTAAGTAACCCTTCACCCATTTTCCTGTTAAGTAAGCCCAGTAAAACTCACAACGTCACTAAAATGGACGTGGGTGCAGTTGCTACTTTCATCTGTTAAAGACTCCTTTAACAGATGTAAACTGTGTGTGTGTGTGTGTGTGTGTGTGTGTGTGGTGTGTGATTGTGTGTGTCTGTGTGTGTTGTGTGTACGTCTGTGTGTGCTTTATATGGTGTATATGTGAATGTGTATGTTGTTTCCATCTAGGAAGTCTGTTATACACACACACACTCCATCAAGAACTATTTAACTCTCCTCTTTCCTTACAAAAAAAGATGGATTTTTTTTTTTTTACTCTATCCTTGGCTTCTTCTCTTCTCCCAAGAAAGCAATCATTTTGACGATGTCCTTTCCAATAATTTAGAAGCTACTAACAGAAGCAGGATACGGCCCAGTGAATTCCACCCACGTTTTCTTCTCTTCTGATACTGAGGTTTGACCCTAGGGCCTCTTAGGTGTTGAACAAGTGCTCTACCACTTAGCTGTGTTCCAGCCCAAGTTTTCATCTTCTAAATGACTGAGCAGAAGCCAGCCACATGTCATATCCCATGACATGTGTTGAAGATATGTTAAGCTCAACAACACCTGGGACCACTAGAATTTTCTTTTATCTCTTCTTAGTTGTAGCCTGTCAGTCAGCATCTCTCTATGCAGCTTGTGTTTATCCTGACCCCTCTTCTTTTTCCAACCCCCTAGATAATGGAGCTGTTAGAATGTGTTGATGTAACTTTTGCCCCATCATGGTTCCTGGAGCTGGAGCCTTGAACTATGATCTACTGACATAACAGGGCTTGGTACTGGCTGGATCCATCTTTACCATGTGGTCCTATCTGCAAGAGGGAGATTCCTGGGAAAGTCAGCTCCAAATTTCATTTTGTTTCTTAAGTCCATTTCTGGAAGTGGATTTGATTGGAGTAACAATCATACATTGAAAGCATGTGGGTAACTTTCCAAGAGGCTACATGGTATGCCTCCCCACCCTCACCCTAGGGATATCATAGTGGGTTCTCTTTCCCAGATCTGACAGTGATATTCTATATTACTCTGCTCTTTTCTGGGTGGGAGATACTGCATAGGCACTGATTCATTTATACATGTCTACCAGTACTCAGCTTCCTGTTGCAACAGATGCTGTTTGGATGCTCATCTGCCCCAACATTGCTGGAATTCTCTTCCCCATTAGGATATACTGTTATCAAAGAGCTTGGAAGAGGCAAGAAATCAACATGAGAACTTCAGTTTGAGGCAAGTGGTGGGCCAAGAAGTTAATTTGGGGGAAGGACTGACACTGGAGTTATTCATTGCTTTGGCCAATACATTGGGTATTGACTATTAGCAGTGAATAAAACTAGAGTACTGGTCAACCAAAGCAACATGAGTTATTAGGAGTTCCAAGTTATGGGGACACAAGAACCCTCTGGGTGGAGAACGAAAACTACCCAGAAATAGGGATTTTATACACAGGACAAGTTTGAGTCTTTTATAAGTGAAATTCTAATACCTAATTTTTGAAAATTAATTTATTCTCTGACAGTTTCATATATGTATCCCTCCACCCTGTCTTTCCCTTCTGCTCCTGCCAAATCCTTGTCTTATTTTCTTATTTTCTTTTTGTCTTTGCTTTGTTTTTTCACTTTGTCACTATTGGGTTTAATGAGGGACACTTTGTGTGATGGCATCCCCTGAAAAATGAGTATCTTCACTCCTTAGTGGATGCATCACCAAAATGAATTACTTCATCTCCTATAGAGCAGCCCTCAAGAACACTAGCTACCATAGCCGAAACAGAGCCCCATGATCCCCTTTCCTCACTTACGACTTAATTAGAGCTCTGGTTTTGTGTGCCTGTGCAGGCAACCGCATTTGTGAGTTCACGAGTATCACAGCCATGTCATGTCCACAAGACAGCAGCATTTCAGTCTTTATCTGGACCATCTAATGTTTCCATTCTTTCTGCCCCTCCCCCTCCCACACCTTTGTGATGTTCCCTTGGAAGGGGTGATATGAATGTCCTTAGTGTTTAGCTCACAGTAGTCACTAGCTCTCAGCACCCAGACCAGCCATGAGTTTCTGCATGAACTGCCTGCCATTCACTACAAGGATAAGCTTCTTTGATCAAGACACTAACCCACAGGTAGAAAAGTAGCTCTTCAAGAGGCATTTTAAAAAATGTCCAATTAGCAAGACAAAACTAGTAAAGTGACCTTAGTGACTATAACTTCCCAGCCATGAACTTTTGACCCAGTACCAAATACCAGGCATGAATTCTTTTCTGTAGACCTAGTTTCAGATCAAATAAGAAATCAGAGCCGGGCGGTGGTGGCGCACAACTTTAGTCCCAGCACTTGGGAGGCAGAGGCAGGCAGATTTCTGAGTTCGAGGCCAGCCTGGTCTACAGAGTGAGTTCCAGGACAACCAGGGCTACACAGAGAAACCCTGTCTGGGCGGAGGGGGGGAAGAAATCAGTAGTTTTCCTCATAATAGTCTTGGCAATCCTGCACCAACAACTACCTCCTGCCTGGTCCAACACCTAACTTTGTTGTTTATTGTTTTTGTTTCTGTGACAGGGTCTCATGTAGCCTTGACTGGCCTTGAACATATAGACATCTGCTTGCCTCTGCCTTCTGAGAACGGAGACAAAAATTGCAAGCCACCACAGCAGGCTCCAACACCTAACTTTTGAGACCAAGGACTATAACATGGACCTAGACCCTGAAACACTAGATACTGAATGTGAATTGAATTCTACTGAGAATTATCATGGAGAAACATTAAATAAAATAGGACTAGAAAAAAAATCAAAGTAATGCTATGTCCTATTTAGGGTTACCATTCTTGTGATGAAACATCATGGGGAAGAATTTGGGGCAGAGAGAGTTTATTCTGCTTACACTTCCATATCAGTGTTCATTGTTAAAGGAAGTTGGGACAGGAACTGAAGCAGGGCCTGGACCCTGGAGGCAGGAGCCTACATAGGGGCTAGGGAGGAGTGCTGCTTACTGACTTGCTCATCATGGCTTGCTTAGTCTGCTTTCTTATAAAACCTAGGACCACTAGTTCAGGGATAGCACTACCTACCGTAGCCTGGGCCCTCCCCCATGGACCACTATTTGAGAAAAGGCCTTACAGCTGGACATAATGGAGGTGTTTTCTCAGTTGAGGCTTTCTCCTTTCAACTTAATGTCAGTTGACATAAAACTAGCCAGCACAATCTGATAATAGACAAAAGCGAGAAAATTCACTTAAAATTTAAAATGTATTATTTGTAAATTTGTTTACAAATAAATTAGTGTAAAAATTAGAAATGAAACTACAAGGAACAAAGGCTCTTCTGGGCTGAGGGAGGTGTGGAATGACCCAAAAATGAACTGTGTATGAACAGGGACCAGGTTTTCAAAAAATTTAATCTTTGGTTTTACTACTTGTTAGAACGGACCTCCCACCCAGCGCACAATTCTCTTATGGTATTTCTAGCAGAATGCTTTTTGAAGGAGCACCTCATACAATTTCAAAGAAGCACTGTTTTAGGTGTCAAGTTTATACTAATTTACAGATTTCCAAGAGCGTGTAAACTCTAAAAACTCAGATTTCAATTCACCACTGTGTGTGCGTGTGCGTGTGCGTGTGCGTGTGCGTGTGTGTGTGTGTGTGTGTGTGTGTGTGTGTGTGTGTTTGAGAGGGGGAGAAGAGGGGAAGGGAGGAGAGAAGGAGAGAAGAGAGAGAGGTGGGGAGAGGGCTGTGGGAGGCATGGAGGGAGAGCAAGCCTAGGAATGAAAGCTAGAGCCCTCAGTGCACTGGGCACAGGCTGCACTATTGCCTCTAACTCAAGACATTATAGTTTGCTAATTAATTACTAACTTTATTTCGTTTAATTTTCTTTCTCAGGTTTCTCCAATTCTTTGTAGAATTCACTCACAAGGTGAAAAAAATGTACATTTATTTTTTAAAATAATTTACACATGACTAGGCAACATGTAGCACTTTGAGTGTAGAGAGAATAGACAGGAGGAGTTTAAACTGACAGGGCCTCCATCAGTTTCTTCTGATAACTTTTGTGCCTCTCAACCCTCACTCAGTAGGAGAGTCTGTTCTTACCCCATCCTTGCTCTGGATGTGTGGTGTTCTTCATGTTAAATTCTCATGAAAATATAGAATGTAAGAAGCAGTAGAATAAAATCTCTAACAGTTTTCTAACATGCTTAAAATGTAGACATCTGAGCAAAAATGAAAACAGACTTCTCAAGCTAGCTGGTTTTACTGGCCTGACTAGGAAATAGTGGAAATCAAATGACGATCTTTATAAGCCGCAGGCAGACACTTCCTGTAGGCAGACACTCCCTCTACGCAGACACTTCCTGTTGATATTGTCACTTGCCAGGACCCAAGGACATTATTACTGTGATTATAAAACCTTTATTGAAGGCCTACTATGTGCTATATGAAATTCAAATTCCAAGTTCATGAAAGCTGATAGTTTTTAGTCTTTGAAAATCTGTAGGCAAAACAGGGTTTAGTGGTTCGCACACCTAATCCCAGTGTTTGGAAGGTGAATACAAGAGGATTGTTGGAATTTGAAGCCAACCTGGGCTACAGTGTGACACCCTATTTCAAAACAGAAAAACCAACCTAGGACGTCTCCAGGATGGAAATTCTAGCTTTGGAAAGTCTCTCCATGGAAGATCAGCAGGCTTTCGACTGTAATGGCTTCTCCACTGCTGTGTCAGACCCTTGGAGGTGCCTCATTTTGTTTACTATCATGAGAAATAAGAGCAAAGGTGGCTACCTAAGGAACCAATTTTTTTTTTCTGATTAAAGGTAACAATAGAAACGGAAACAGCAACTAAGGTGGCACACGCGACTTGGTACCAGGATTCAGAGAAGGAAGCAAAATAAAACAAATTGGAAAGAACAAAAAGAACACGAGTTTGGCTCTTGGGAGCTGTCCATGTATCTGTACAACAGCCAGAATTTGGACTGGTACTGATTCAGACAGGACAACGCACTCACAAAGGCATGCCCCGGGGCTTAGCAGCCCACCAACCGCTAAGGAAGGATCTGGAGGAATGTCATAGGCTGGAAGTTTTGAACAAAAGTAACTGAAAATGTTTGTAGGAATGGCATCTGCAATCCTGACGGATAATTGAAAGGAGGGTGGAGTGGACCAGGATGTCTCTGACTTGGTGTACAGAGCCAGCTTGAGGTGACACTTGTATTTATGCCTGACAGAAGGCAGTCATGGCTGTTGCCGGCCTTCCTTGCTGAGACTTGCCTTGGTGCACCATTGATTTTCACAAATGGCCCCAGGCTGACTAGATCCAGATGTGGCATTAACCCCTAACCAGCCACTGAGAATTTTTTTTTTTTTTTAAATTTTCGAGAGAGGGTTTCCCTGTGTAGCCCTGGCCGTCCTGGAACTCACTCTGTAGACCAGGCTGGCCTCAAACTCAGAAATCTGCCTGCCTCTGCCTCTCAAGTGCTGGGATTAAAGGCATGCACCACCACCGCCCGGCCAGCCACTGAGAATTAGCAGCTGCTTAGGTATAAAAATTCCCCGAGAAGGCTTTGCAATGAAAGGGACTGTGTGACTGCGTGCTAAGTTCTGCTTAGACAATAGACCAGCCACATGATCCATCTTCCACCACACAGAAAGAGAAAAGAGAAAATACCTTGTTAAGTCTTAAGAGGACATTCAAAACTCACTAACCAATCCCTCAAATGGAAAAGTTGATTATCAGGAATGGGCCCAGCTGCCCCTTAAGGAATAGTTGAATTTGGGGGTATATGCCACAACTTCAATCAACAATAAGCACTTCCCTACAAAGATATGTGTGTCTGCATATTTCTATTGCCACACCGCTGTCATTTATTGCAATGGGGTTTTGTTTTGAAACAGTATTTGTCTTATTTGAGGAAATGGAATACATGAGTAAAAAGTGCTAAATCAAGAAACTATGACATAATTTCTATTTTTTTAAAGACAATCACAAAATGTTTGTTTATTTTTTATTCATAATTTAATTTTTAATTGAAAATAGAATTTTTTTTAAAATGGTACATTTGGATCATGGTTTCTCCTTTCCAACTCCTCCCTGATCTTTCTCTATTTTTTTCTGGAACCCAAATCCATGCCCACCCTTTCTTTCCCTTTCATTAGAAAGCAAACAGACAACTAAAACCAAACAATAATAAGACAAAACAAAGTGGGAAAAAACCCACCCAAAGTAAAATCACAAGACACCATTTTAAAAACCATTCTGAACACAGAGAGAAATACCCAGGAGCAAACATCAAATGCCTCTGTGCATCAGTTACTTTTTTCTTTGTGACAAAATAAATCACTGTCCTGACGAGATCTATATAACAAACATGCCTCTCACCTGTAAGCCCCATGTGCCCAGAAATGCTGGGGGCTGTTGTTCATGTAGGATAACAAGCCACGTGTTTTTTCTTTTATAAGCAAGATTGGTTGCCTGGGATGTGCTCGATCATACTTAAGCAGGTAGTACATCAGGATGTATGCTTGTCGCCAATTGGATGAAGACAGGAAGTATGTACCCGTATGGATTTTGCCTTTATAAGTAGCTGACTAAAGTAATTTGGTGCTGTTCACTGGAAATCCGGGATATGGACCTGGACAGTGTCCACCATCCTGGCTAGTATTTAATAAAGCTTGCCTCAAATCTGACTTAAAAATTGTGGTAGTGGTCCTTATTTTCACCCAGTGGGTTGACCTGTGTCTCCTAGGTAGTTTCAAATCCAGTCGAATCGTGATGAAGATCAACCATCACCCTAGCTGTACCTCCTGAGCACAACTGCTTATTTGTTTAGTAGGGTGTTTATTTTTAATTTAATAGGATCAGAATGATGCTCAATGGCACTTACCTAGGAGGATGAGTTGAAAGCACAGTATGAGAGGGTTGGGAGAAAGGGGGAGAGGAGAGAAAGCAAGAGGCAGGAGATTGCCATGTGTTTGAAGGCAGCCTAGCCTGCAAAGGGAGAAGTTGACTCAAGCAAAGAAAGAAGGAAATAACATGTTGTAGGTTTGATATTCTCTACCCTCTTCACTAGCTTCTCAGAGTTAACTGCCTCTCTGAAGTAGTGCATCCTCCCTGCCTGTCTTTTATGCTTTTACTAAGTTCCTAATCTCCACATATATTATGTAATATTACTTTGTGTATTTATAATTGCACACAAATGATGTCATGTTGTAAATACTGTATCCGTGCTATATACCACAATGTATTTGTCCATTCTGCCACAGCAGGACCCTGACTGTATCCAATTTCCCCCTGGGATGGATATCCTTGGATGTGCGCCCTTGTGTGTGGCCCTTAGTAGACAGAGGATTATTTAACATCGGAAATACGCATCTCCACTTTAGAGACGGCCGGCCCGCGATACTTGCTCTAAGTGATGCTTCCCCAGCACCACTGCAGCATCCTCACACGTGTTAACTATTAATCATTTTGCCAACCTAGTGGGTGTGATGATTTTTATTCCTTGGTAACTGTTACTGCTCTAATTGGCAGCATGGACCTGGGAGAGTGGAACCTAAAAATGAGGCAGACTTAGTCTCATGCCATAGCCAACTTTATTCAGGGCATCCGACAGTTTCAGTTTATACTCTGAGGGTTAAGCAAGGGCAAAGTTCACATGCATTTAGGCTGTATACAGTCACAAGCATGACTCATACTTGGAGATATTTTTGAATAATAAAAGTAAAATGACAGGGCAATCTGAAGTAAACCTACTGCTATTTACTTCACCTGGGAGGGGCACAAAAGCACACTCCAGGAACAACCCAGGTTGTGGAGAAAGAGAGGTTGCCAGACTTTTGTCTGGTTTCCTTAGAGTTATCTCGCTAGCTCTCAGATTCTCACAGGTTCATTCATGGACCATGCTCCGACCGGAACAAGTGACACTTTTTTCAAAATGTGCAGGCTCTCGTTGGTTAGCCTGTCTTCCATCAATGAATGAAGACTGCCTTTTAGCAGGGAGATATTCATAGTCAGGCTCGGGAAACTGAAGTCAGGGCCACCTGCTTCTGCCAAAGCCTGAGCCATCCGTGATAGCTTGGCATTATGGGCAATGGGAAGGCACAGATGACTTTGGAAGTTTGCTTCAGAACTGAATAGATGCGTGAAGGCACACGCCCTTTATAGCCATGGGAGGCATACGCCTCTGTAGCGTACGTGGAGGCGTACCTCCTAAATACCTTTTTGATGGCACCCCAGTCACACATGTAGAAGGCAAACACAAATCTAGAGGACCACCTTGAAATTACAATGGGAACTACAGCTTGGACCCAAAGTGTCATCCAGGCTCCTTACTCTTTGTAATGACAACTAAATGATGACCTGAGGGTAGGAGTCTGCTTTGCCAAAGTGAAAAAGCTGAAACTTAGAGTACACACTATCTATCAGTCTATGAAGCAAGCGATGGGCTTCTGTGCTGGCGAAAGCATGCCCTGGATGAACCCAGCCCCATAGCTTATTGCACTTGAGACTCTCAGAGGCTAGAAAGTGGCAATTATCCCTGGAACAGGAAAGGGTGCATGTAAGAATTTAATACAATCAATTTTGCAACAAAAAACCCAAGTGCGATTGCATTCCCGGAAGTACTTGGCACAACAGTGGAGATTCAGGCCAACTAACAGCAGTCAAGAAGTTTCTCTTCCTACCTATCTGGCAGGGGAGATCCCAGGATCAAGGAGATGGTTTTCTCAGGGCGAGGCTTATCTACTGCACACCAGATGTGCTGACCCCTGTGATTTCTCCAGATGCAGGGAAACTACATAATTTGTGGTAGTGGGGGACTGAATTTATGTTCGCCCCTGGGGGGAGGGAGAAGTTTAAGATCATCTTCAGAAGGAGTCCTGATGCAATCATAAGATCCTGTCTGAATAATGAAATAAAAGAAAAATAAAGAAGTTCATGTTCTAAAGGAAGGCGACCAATAATCAACAGATAATCCAGCACATACTGAGTGGTGGATGAAGTTGGGAGAATTGACTCAAGGTAATAGAGATGAACAACGAAGGGCGTGGTGCTGGCAAGCAATGCTGCTCTCTGCCCTTGGAATGAGTTTCATTCACAGGCTACCCTGGGAATTCCTTTCTCGGAGTTATTTGGGCTCTGACTTTCTTAAACTATGAAATGGGGGAATAATCATCACATTGTGGGTGGTTTTATTTAATCCACTCAATCAAGTTTAGACAGTCTTTCCAACTTTGATTTATTTGCAACTTTATCCTTAAAGCAAAGAGCGGCAGAGGATGAAAGATTAAAGACCGCTGGAAGGCCTTACGGATTTAACATTTACAAAATATTTGAAATTTGTCCAAAATTATAGGTTTTTGTGACGGGGGAAAGGATTTCACCAGAAACATAGTGTATATCTAGACAAATAAATGTATATAATAAGAAAAGCAATTGGCAGAGACCCCAGGATGCAGGAAGTGTAATTAGGCACTGTTCTTGGTTGGCTGTGGCAATGGCTGTGCCTCAGTTTCCCTGTCTGTAAAGGGAATCCAATCCTGCCATTTTCTTTATCCTGATACTTCAGCTCCCACTTATGCTTCTCAGAACAGAAATATTCTTTCCTTCATTTCTGATTTAGTTTCTTTTAATTTTATGCTGAGCTGTAATGATTTCCTTTTTAAATAGAGAGATCTCCATTGCAGTAAAGCTTAGCTCTGGTCTGGTTTCTTCTTGCAGTCTCTCTGTTTGTGGAATGGGGGACAAATTAGAAAACTTTAACAACACAAAATCTCCCCATCCTTTGAAAAGGCCTGAGTGTCTTTTCTTCATGTCTCACACTTGGTGTGATAGGTATCAGTAAGCCACTGTTCTTGATAGAGTTGCTGAATGATCGATAGTGCTATCTTATTGGAAAATCAAATCATTTTTTAAAAGTTTTGTTTATGTTCATCTATGTTTACGAGTCTTTTGCTTTCTTGTCAGTCTATATACCACTTGTGTGTAGTGCCTGCAGAGGTCAGAAGAGGGTGTCAGATCTCTTGGAACTGGAATTATAGATTGTTATTAGCTTTGATGGGGATGCTGGGAACTGAGCCTGTGTCCTCTGTAAGAATAATAAGTGTCCTTAACTGCTGAGCCATCTCTCTGGCCTTTAAAGCAAATGGATGTTAAAGTGGTGTGTTAAATTTTTGACTCAAACACACTCTTGTCTCTTTTTGATATTTTAAAGTAGCAACTTTTCCTAGACTGAAGATGGAGGATGGAGAGCTTGAGGGTAGCTCCAGCCTCTAGCCAGATTCTATGTATATAAACAAAACAAAAGGCCAGCCCTTGTAGGAGGCAAGGGAGGGACATTACAAATATAACCCTGGACTGGCAATGAGAAATTAAAGTGAAAAATTTAAAAGAGGGCTCTGTGGTAGGTGCTTGGCTGGCTTGGGGGAGGCTTTAGTTTCAGGCTCTAGTTCCATAATAATAAAATAAATAATCATTTCTAAGCATTTTCATTCTCATTGCAACTTGTTAACAAAAGAGCTGGGCTTAAAACATAATTTTAAACATCATATCAACAGAAATTCAGCTCCCTCGAAGTATTGATTTTTCAATACTTGGCTAGTGTTGGCTGTTGTGGCACATATATAATCCCAGGCTTTGGGAAGCTGAATCAGGAGGATCAAGAGTTGACTTGAGCTACATAGCAAAGTTGTGCCTCCAATAATAATCATAGTCATAATGTATTATAACATTATTATGATAATAATGGTGTCATGCTTAGTAGTTCTTTAATGTCATACATCCAAAAAAAAAAAAACTTTCTTGCTTTTTTTTTTTTTTTTAAGTGTCTTGGAGTCTAGTAAGATGGCTCAGTGTGTAAGGGTACTTGCTGCCAAACCTGATTATCTGAGTTCAATCGCCAGGAGTGACATGGTGGGAAGAGAGAACCAGTGTCACAAAATTGTCCTCTGGCCTCCACACCTGTACCACAGCACATAAGCGCCCATGTGCGCACACATACACATGTGCTAAATAAATACATGTTTTAGAAAAGGAGATTTAACCAAGCAAACTCCAAGAGGCATTTTCTCCCCTACAATCTAGCCTCTGCTTGTTTGTCTGTTTCCCAATATCCTCACAGTTGAAGACACAAGACAATGACCCACCACCATGCATGTATTGGATTCTGTGGTCTGAGGTCAGATCCTAAAAACAGAAAGCCTAACATTCTGCAGGTGAGTTTCTTCCGGAGAGGTTGTGTGTGGTGATCGGTGAGATAGCACAATGCAGCCGGAGTTGACAAAGATTGGTTTCAGCCACTTGCAAGATAGAAAAGCACTGCCTTAGATTGGTTCTTAGAATTCATTTCTCGTGGCGGCATCAGCTGTCACAGAGCCCCAGATCCTCCAGAGCGCTTAGCAGCCAGCAAGCTTAGAACTACAATCTTCCCACTTACATGTTTGTGTTTATGCAAACACAGAGGAGAGATTTCACTCCATCCAGCCTGCCTATGAGCAAGTGTGATCGCCCTGTTAGTGTTGAAAGACCTTCAGCCTGTCTGCACAAAAGCATCCTGCTTCCTGAGGTCAACTTTAAAGAAGCTCTTCTTTCCTAACTTCTGCTACAGCCCCTTCCATCCATCAGCATCTCCACCCTGTTTGCTCTAATACATTTTGTAACCTGCTCCAGAACTCACCTTTCCTCAAGTCCAGATCATTCTGTGATTCTCGTGCTCAAATCTAAGAAGTCCTGGGTGGTTGTGGCGGTCCTCATATGTAATTCCAGCATTTGGGAGATTGAGGCTGTAGGGTTACTAATTGGGGACTGGCTTGGGGTTAGGGCAAGATCCTGTCTCAAAAATAAACAACAAAACCACCCTAGCAAACCTTTAAGAGCTCTCAAATGTCCCCTAATGGCCACAATCAATGCACTTGGTCTGACATTCAGAAAGTGCTCTTTGGTTAGTAACAGCTTTCCAGCCCAACCTCAGGTTCCAGCTCATGACTCCCACCCTTGCCTGTCTCCTAGGATAGGATGTTCTCCACCCAACTCTTGCCTATTCTTCAAACTCCACCGGACACCACACTTTGAAATCATACCACCTTCTCAGGCTATTGTTGTTTACAGTGGCTTCTTCCCACCTCTTGTCACATAGACCATCTTTTTCTTGAGGCCCTGCATCCTGGGTTCATCTTCAAAACTGATGTGTGAGGGGTTCATTTTTGATGCACACAATAAGCAGTGCGTTTTAGAGACCAACATGGCGTCTCCTGAGAGATAGAAGAGGCCTGGCTAACAGGCTGACCTCTGGATGAGCGTCATGGATCTGTGGACATTTCCCCCACTGAGTTGCTCTTATCACTAGAAGCATCTACTTTTGGGGGGGGGGTACCCCTTTATTCCATTCCAACCAGGTGAGAATCCAATGTCTCTAGGGGTGGGGTGGGGGGTGGGGAATCCTCGAGCTCTCATCCAATGAGACTTCCCTCTTCCTGTGCACCTAACTCATAAGCCGGCTCAACATCAGCTTCACCAGCACCAGCGACTTGTGAGAAATGCAAGTTCCTGAGCCTCAACCCAGACCAACTGAATTGGAGACAGGGTGGAGCCCAAGAGTCTGAATTTCAAGTTTCAAGAGTTCATTGTGTCTCCCAGAAAACATCTGGCCGCTCTCTGTAGATTTGCTTAATTAAAGGTGACTAGTGTCGATAGACCACCTTTCTTCGGCTAGATCAACTCTTTTGACCCCCTCTCTCGATGATTTTTTTTTCAGTCATGTGATCACCCACAGGCCCCACATTTGTGAAAAAGCAATGGCCCACGTTTAGGAGAGGGTTCCACATTCCTCCAGGCTCCAAGCAACCGCATGAAACCCGTGCTTTTAAAACAGCTACTTGTGGTTTCTGTCTCAAACGCTGAGCCGGAAAGGGGTTTGTGGTTGTGCGACCCCGGCTGGGCCTGAGCGACAGTTTTGCACATTGGGGGCGGGCTGGCAGAGGGGGGTGGGCGGATGACTGGCAGTTGTGTTCTGAGTGTTGTTTTGGAAGCTGTTTATCTTGCCCCTCCAGCCTGCGCGCGAGCTCACCCTTACGGTTTCTTGTCAAGAAAGGGGAATCCTGTGTCTCGTCGACCGAAAGTCATAAGCAACTTTCGTTTACAGCCCTAAACCTGAAACGCAGGCGCACGCGGGGGGCGGGAGGGGGAGGTGTGTGAGGGTTGTCCCCGTGCAATCTCTCTAGAGGAAAAGGAACTGCAATGTTTGTCCCTCAGTCACTGAGCAACACCCAGGCGAACAGGGTGCCTGTGGTCTGCTGTGGTTTTTTTCTTGCTCTTCCCTGCCCTGGTTCACTTCCACCCTCCGAAGGCTCCAAGGCGCCCTCCATCTGCGCGCTGGCCTCCAGCTGCAGGGGTCCAGGGTGCCTCTCATCCCCTTCCTCTCGCGGGAGGCGGGTCCTCGCCACCCGGCGCTGCGCTGTGCGGCCAGTAGGGGTCGCTGCTCGGCGGCGCGCTCCCACGGTGGTGAATAACGGGGCCGGGCGGGAGGAGAAAGGAAACCTGCTGGAGGAGGCGTTGCGGCCGGCGGGCGGGCGGGCGAGCGAGCGAGCGAGCGAGCGAGGGAGGGAGGAGAGAGTTCACTTTTGCCCCGGTGTCAGCGAGACGCGGCCGCCGCAGGCGCGGGCGAAGGAGCACCTAGGGAGCGGATCGGCCAGCTCCGAGAAGCCGGGCGAGGGCAGCCAGAGGTGGGATCGGAGCGCGCCCGCGGGGCGCGGAGCCCGCGAGCCTGGCCAGCGAGGGAAACCACGGGGGGCGCGCCCCGGGAGGGCCCCCGGAGCAGCGCAGGATGCCGCACGAAGAGCTGCCGTCGCTGCAACGGCCCCGCTACGGCTGTGAGTGTTCGAGCTCCCGCTGGTCTCGGGGCGCCCCTCTCTCTGGGACGGCGCTGGGGAGGCCGAGGGGCTTGAGGGCGCGCCGCAGAGGGCAGCGGCTGGCAAAGTTGAGAAGTGGAATTGCAAAGGAGCAGGGCGCGGGTTTCCTCCCCTTTCTTCCAAATTCCTAATTGCAGCTTCCAGCTGAGCCCCTCCACCCCGCAAGCCTCAGCAGCTCTGGTGCAGACCAGGTTGTAGTTTAGGGGTATCAGATGAGGAGCCCGCCTCGCTTTGGGCGCTGCCGGATCGGGCCAGAGGGTGGCGTAGGGGATCCGATGCTTCCCACCCCAAAGGGGCGGAAAGTTTGTTTGCTGTGGCTACAGGTGGGCAGAGCAGCTCTGGTGCCCGCGCGCTCTGCGAGAGGTGAAGGCACTCTCCTGGAAGGGCTGGCTTCTCCTACTAGCCTCTTTTGGGCCTCACCTGAGCAGCTAGAGCCACTTAGGGCCCCACAGGTGTGAGGCCCTTCCTGCCAAAGCCTACAGGGACACGTACCGCCCCCAGCCACTTTCCTGGTGGCTCTCCCCGCCCCCAATCTCCTGCGCCGGAGGATATCTGTGAGGACAGACTCCGAGCCGGTCTGATTGAACGTGACGGTGTCGGTTACCCAGCCGCGGGCTGCCGGCGGCGGAAAGAGGTGGCTTTGACTAACAAGGGGGAGCCAGATTATCGCCAACCACGTGGCCCCGTGTGCAGAGTTCAGAGTCCTAAATATGCTCTAGGAACTATTTCCTTTAAAACAAACAGAACGCTGGCTTCTTCTCCTAGGTTGGCCCTGTCGACAAACGCATGGCAGCGAACCATGGGTTAATCTTTTGCTTGGACTGGCCTTGGTAGATGAAGTACCAGGTTTAGGTTAAGGTGGTGACGACTGCCACAGAGATAGTGTGTTCAAGTGGTTTGTGGTGTTTGGTAGGAGCACAGATGAAATCTTTGGAAGAGGGTCGCCAACTTTCCTAAGTCAAAATCAATCAATCTCTCTCTCTCTCTCTCTCTCTCTCTCTCTCTCTCTCTCTCTCTCTCTCTCTCACACACACACACACACACACACACACACACACACACACACACACAC
>JADRCD010226270.1:19683-46767 GCA_019843815.1 Montemys delectorum
CACACACACACACACACACACACACACACACACACACACACACACACACACACCAGTAGTCTTGGAACGGACTGTCAGAGGTGAGGTTTGTTTTTTCATTGTGACAGCAAGGAGCCAGCTGCAGCTTCTGTAAAGTGAGAAAAAGCATTCAGAGACCCAGCAGTTTGCAGCCCGTGCCAGTTTGCAGTTGGTAAACCACACAGAGAGTTCCCGGGGGCTGGAGGAGGGAGCCCTGTGCTCATCTGGTGGTTGCAGAGTCCACCTCGCGTCTTTGGGAGTCTTTTCGTGTGACAATCACTTGGGACAGAGGGAGGGTGGGTTCCACTGAGCCGAGCTGTAAGATGACTTATAAGGTCTGTAACTAGGTAAGCACACATTACCAAATGGTTTGACATCACATGGTCTGCGTTATCCCTTATCCCTCCCTAGTGACGCGCAGTACAAAGTGGCCCAGGAATGCAGCATTTTCATTAGCCCCTGCATGGGCATCTGATATGATGCCTGGTTTTTATTGAATCAGCCTGTCGCTGCAGCGTGCCTTAGAAGACTAATCAAGGAGGCATAGATCTGGCAAGCCTGAAGCCCGCTTTGCTGAATGAGCCACATTCCTGAGAAATCCTCCTCTAAGTTTCTGCATTGATCTGGAGTGGCAGGGCGGGGTGCTGTTGTTGGAGCCACTTAGCTTCCTTGGGCTTATCAAATGCTGTTCTCCAGATTCAACATGGTTAAAATGGGGAATATGTACTTATCCACACTGAGATATGTGGATATGTGAAATCATTTAATATAATAGCTAGCTATACCATTTAAATGAACATTTTTTTAAAAAAAGATTTATTTATTTATTTAATATATGTAAGTACACTGTACCTGTCTTCAGACACACCAGAAGAGGGAGTCAGATCTCATTAGGGATAGTTGTGAGCCACCATGTTGTTGCTGGGATTTGATCTCAGGACCTTCGGAAGAGCAATCAGTGCTCTTAACCGCTGAGCCCTCTCTCCAGCCCCTGAAATGAACATTTTAATAATATCTTTGACACTGTGTTAATATCTAGAATATGTTTATAGTGGGTTAAAAAAAATCTAGAGCTGGCAAGAGGGCTCAGCCAGTGAAGCGCTTGCTGCCAAGCCTGATGACCTGAGCTCAATTCCAAGGACCCACACGGTGGAAGGAGAGAACTGACTCCTCCAAGGTATCATCTGACCTCCACAAGTACACACACACACACAAAAACACACACACGCACACACACACACACACACACACACACACACACACACACACACAGGGCTTCTAGCAGAATATACCTTGATGTTAATAGACACTACCAAATTCTTTGACTATTTACCCAAAAGAGGGCCTGGTTTGGTATATGAGTTGTTGGTTTTCCGGGCCGTGTGTTAAGGCTGAACACCGTGTCAGGAAGGACAACAGGGTTGCCCTCACCTTGTATTATAGGGCATGCTTTCTTTCCCCCTGCTTACTGGTTTGGTAGGCAGGCGAGTTCAGGAAGCATCCAGCTCTCCCACACAGGCTGTATCAGCAAGTCTTAAAACAGGGAAAGCACCAGGAGTTGGCTGTACTGTCAGTTCAGTGCCAAGTGTCCCAAGTCTTCCAGACTGTGGTAAACTCTGTTGGAATAACAACCTTTCAGCGGTTTGAATTAGCTGTTTTACTTGTTTCAAGTGTGGGCTTTTCTGCTTTCTACCCCATTGACCTGTTTTTACAGTCGGGAATTCTTACCCAGTGCCACTAGATTAACCTGCCTCGGGTCTCCCTCCTCCCCTTCAGGGTAAGCACCTGTAAGACACCACCTCCTGAGTTGTGCTTGAGGGTTTGTCAGCGCCCTCTCCACAGTAGCTGTGAGCCTTCTCAGAGTCCTGACGGATTGCTGGGAGTGTCCAAATTTCGACACAGGTGGACACTCAAGTAAAACTAAATAGACCAATTTCCATTGAATTCCCGTTCCTCCCAGTGGTCATGTGTTTCTGTAGCCTGCAAAGTCATGTGTCCTGAGATTAACAAAAAATGCTCGTGTCATCTCAGCAATGCAGAGCTGAGAAACGACGGAAAGGAGGAAGAGGCGGGAGCCGTCCGTGTGCAAGCTTAAGCATAGATGTAGATACACATTTAAACAACACGTATGCGTAGGCACAAGTCACAGTTCACTTTTGTGAGGTTGTAATGACTTATGATGTATTTGCTGAGTTACTTCTTTTGTTGTTGTTGTTGTTTGTTTGTTTGTTTGTTTTGTTTTTTCCAGACTGGGTTTCTCTGTGTAGCCCTGGCTGTCCTGGAACTCACTCTGTAGACCAGGCTGGCCTCAAACTCAGAAATCCACCTGCCTCTGCCTCCCAAGTGCTGGGACTAAAGGTATGCGCCACCACTGCCCGGCGCTGAGTTACTTCTCAAAGCCCACTGCCACCATGAACTGTCAAAAGTTTGTCTCCAGTTAATTCCTTGAGAGTTAAAAAGGCTGATGCCTACTGTTAAGTTTCCTCCTCACTAGCAATCTATTCATCATGGAAGTATCACTCTGGTTCACTACTGATTGTATATATGGCAAGAATGATTGATTTCTACTCTGAAAAATACAGGTCCTTCTCATGAGCTACATTGTAAAAATAACAGTGGCAGATGAATCCTTGTTTACTCCTTTTAGAAAGGGAAGCATAAACCAGGTTTGGTGATACAGGCTTGTCATTCCAATACTCAAGGCCAAGGCAGGATGAGTATGTTTTTGAGGCCAGCTTGGGATATATGAGGAATTCAAGGCTAGTCTGAGCCACATAACAAGGTTTAAAAAAAAAAAAAAAGTTCAGTGGAAGGTTGGAGAGATAGGTAAGTCAGTAAAATGCTTGTCTGGCAAGTATGAAGATCTGATTTCAATCACTAGAGCCAATGTCAAAAAAGAGGAGGAGGAGGAGGAGGAGGAGGAGGAGGAGGAGGAGGAGGAAGAGGAAGAGAAGAAGAAGAGGAAGAAGTGGTGGTGCACACTTAGGATCACAGTGCTGGGGAGGCAGCGGATGGTTGAAACTCACTGATGAGCCCGCCTTTCCTAATCAGAGAGCCTCAGGTCCCAGTGGGATGCCCTGTCTCAAAGTACAAGGTGGATAGGTTCTAAGGACCAACACCTGAGAATGACATGGGCATCATAAATTCGGTCTCTCTCTCCTTCTCTCTCTTCCCCCCCTCTCTCCCCCTTCTTCCCCTCTCCTTCTCCCCTTCCCCTCTCCCTCCGTGCCGGTGTCTGTGTGTGTGTGTGTGTGTGTGTGTGTGTGTGTAAAGGCTTTAGCTGATAATGTTGAACTTTTGAGTGATGATGCCCTTGTCTGAAGTCTGAATGGCGTAGCTTCTAAGTCACGTGGAAAATGGACCACGGAGGGGGCCAGTGCAGCGCTTTCTTTCCTTTTACCAATCTGACACGGAGAAATGTCAGTCCTGAGGTAGCCAACTCAGCTGTGTAAAAGGGCAGAGACTGTGGCTCCTTTCCATGAAGCTCAGTTCTAACAGGCTGTGCTTTCCTCCGAGGTGGGAGAGTGTGTGATGTCACGTGACACTATCTCCACCGACGAAAAGTCAAGCTAGTCCTTTGTGTTCCAGTGTTTTAGTCGAGCTCCTGGAGGTCAACAGCTACAGGGTTATTTTAGTGTTTTTTTTTTTTTTAAGATATATTTATTTGTTTTACATATATGAGTACTCTGTAGCTGTCTTCAGACACCCCAGAAGAGGGCATCCCATTACAGATGGTTGTGAGCCACCATGTGGTTGCTGGGAATTGAACTCAGGACCTTAGGAAGAGCAGTCAGTGCTCTTAACCGCTGAGCCATCACTCCAGCCCTTTAGTGTGTTTTTAACTTTAATTACACAGGCTGAACTTGTTTGGGAGAGTTTAAGCTTGTAATATCAAGTTTGCTTCCAAAGATCATGTTATTTGGGATGTTAACTCTTTTCTCTAGGGAACTGTTGGTTGGCAGTTACCCTTATTCACCTTCTCTCCAAGCTTCTTCTGTGTGCCTGGTGCTGGGAACCAAACCCCAGGCCTTGTCTAAGCTAGCAAGCTCTCTTCCACTGATCTACACTCCCAGCTCACTGTAAGCTTCACAGCAGCTTCCTTTGGTTCAACTCTCCTAAGCAAACAGCACTAAAGCTTGCTCAGTCTTTAGTATAACCAAAGGACCAAAGGTCCAGTGCAGGCAGTTAGCACGGCTGTGGAATTAAGGTTTGCAACCTAACCACGCCTGGGTGCTTTTTAAAATTCGTTATTGCTTTTAGTGAGTTATTATTACTTTGGGGGAGTAATCATTGGGAGACAATAGCATTGCTAATTCCCACAGAATCTGGAATCCATGATGCTGTGTTATACACATAGCTAGTTGGTTACAGGGGCAACTTGAAGCATCATAGCCAGATCCCTTAGTCTTTCCTCATCCAACGTTTACCAAGGGGCCACACCTGAGTTGTGTGTGTGTGTGTGTGTGTGTGTGTGTGTGTGTGTGTGTGTTGGGGGGTAGGGGTTGGGGATGACCTTTTCTTTCTGTTTCTTTCAGCTGTTGGTCATAATTTCCTCAAAGTTCAGAAACCTATAGCCATTTGGACAGGGTGCTTTTAAAAATAGATACATTGTATTCTTTAAGGTGGATTTTAATGCTTTCTTTTCTCTACCAAAAAAAAAAAAAAAGAAGAATAGGCAATTCATGGACTTATATTCATAGCGTACATTCAGGCTTGTCAAAGCATTCTGTGTATAGATAAAGACATTCTGTCAGGCTCTGGGGCCCTGATGTGAAAGGAAGGCTGGATTTTCTATAATAATATAATGGCATGCACCAATGACTCTAAATAGGATACTTTGTAAAAATGCGTTTTATTACATATACCATCATTCCCTTGAAGTCTGGGCTTGATGAGAAAAACTTGCAATGGGATAGCTGACCAGTGAGCTGCCACTCTCTGTTTTCTCGCTCTAGTTTATCTTTCTTTCTTCAGAGGAAGCCTAGTGTGAAGGAAATGGCAAGAGCTCTAAAGATGAATCGCTCTGGGTCTGGATTTTGACCTCCATCTCTCTCTGAGTGGCTTTGGTGTCTCTGCCAGCACCTTGAGAGGTGTGTGTTAATCATAGAGCTACCAACCTGATTCATGCATGGTTCCTGGCTTGCAAGGTAAACAAATTGTAGTTATTTCAATTAATTGAGCATCTACCTCCTACATACAAAACATTGTCGGGGAAGGAAACACAGCTAGTTACAACTCAGAAGGAGACCTGGGGACTGGGGTTGTGGCTCAGTTAGTAGGATGGCTGCTGAGCATGTGTGATAATGCCTTGGGTTGGATCCCAGGCCCTGGACAGAACAGGCATGGTGGTGCATTCCTGTAATCTCAGGACTTGGAAGGTGAAGGTAGGAAGATCATAGGTTCAAGGCCATCCTCAGCTACATTGTGAGTTTGAAGTTAGCTGGGGATGCATGAGACCCTGTCAAAAGAGAAAGAGGTGGGGAGAGGCAAGCAAGCAGGCAGGCAGGCAGGCAGGCAGGCAGGCAGGCAGGCAGGCAGGCAGGCTGAGAGATAAGGAATAACTTTTACTAGTGCATTTTCAAGTTGTCTGGAAATGAAAACATGAGAGCAGTGGGTCTGGGGCAATGAAAGGGCTTTGTTGAGGATTCTGCATTTGGACCTTTAGGTAGGTCAGAGGCAAAGCTGAAAGTTATTCTGGTGTACTTGTTTTGGGGATCCATATTTGCCAGGATTGCTAATTATTGTGGATAGATGCTGAGGGGTAAAGAAGTCACTGGAAGGAGACACATCGTGGAGTCCTTTATTTGTAGGAAGTATTTGTAGTATCTTCAGAGTTTTCGAGATGCTAAAACATTTTTTTTTTTAAACAATATGTTCTTGAGTGAGTAGCACTTTGGAAAGTGGAGTAGGGCAAGGCTAGGTATGGGGTTGATTGGGAATATGTGTGCAAGGTACTCTCTCTTCAGACTGGTCCAGGGTCTTCTGGGTTGGGAGTACCTTTAGGATGGGTAGCATTGCTAGGTGGCCATGCTGAAGGTAAGCAGATTCTCTGAGAACGTGTAAGGGCCACACGCTGAGTGGGGCGAGGATCTTGATGGCTACATTATCAGGGATAAGGTTTCTTCCTCTTCTCATTTCCACATTCTCTCCCTTACCTGTGATGGTTTTCACCTCTCACATTCCATGGCAATCATGCCCTCGATGGTCAACATCTCAGTCTGGTTGAAGAATGACTCAGTCCCCATTTGTAGTCGGTTCCCAGTTGGGGGTGGGGCTTTTCAATAGTTATACTCTCTTGGCCAGAGACCCATAGGTTTTACTAACGTTACCTGCACTCTCCTTCAACTTTATAATTGTGGATTGCTTCTTGGTCTTTGACTAGGATAAAGAGCCATTTTACAATCATGTATTGCACATGGCCTGTCTTGGTCAAGAGAGTGTTTCCAACAGCGGCGAGGCTTTCAAAGGACACTTGCTGGAACAGCAATAGTAGAACATCATTTGGGAACTTATGGAAAAGGCAGATGCCTGGCCTTAGCCACCCTGTAGAAGTTCTGGGCTCACTCCTCCCACCCTCCAGGCTTTAAGAACCCTTCCAGGTGATACTGATGCCCTGAAACACTGGAAGAGAGAAAGGCTATTTCCAATATTCTATTACCTTCTTCACTGTACTTGCAGGGGTTTGCCAAGGAAGTGCAAACATGGGTACCTTACACAATACTTTATTTGTGTCTCTGTTTGTGTTTTACTTGAGCACACAGCTCTACCATGTCCCAACCCAGGCATTGATTTCTATGCAGGTTCATGTTTATTGTAAGGAATTTTGTTTTTAGCATGGCTTTGAAGTTGCTTTGCTCTCCCCTGGGAAACAAATTCGACACAGACAGGAAAGCAATTTAGTCTTTATGGACTGTGCAGAAGTGAGGCAGCTCACAGTCTTCATTCACTCACTCAGTTTAGAGAATTTTCCAGCGTGTTAGTAGAGATAATATAGATAGCCCTAAGACTATAAGGGTACCCAGGCCTTCCGCGCCTTTCAGCGGATTGACAGAAGTGTTCATTTTGCAACTGATGAAATGTAGAGGCATTTTTATTATTCTAGCTTGAGAGTCTTTTTTTTTTTTTTTTTTAAAGACAAGGTCTTACTATGCAGGATGAGCTGGAGAGAAAACTACTTTGTTTTGTTTATTTTATTTTGGAGAGAGGCAGAGTCTTGCTGTGTGGCTCAAGTTGACCTAGAACGTAATATTCTACTTTATCAGGCCCATGAGTGCTGGATTACAGATATGAACTACTTAGTTTGGTTGAGATAGCTTTTAACTGCTTTCATTTTTCTGTTTCTACTAAGGAAGACTTTTTTTTTTTGTATACTTTTAAAAGATGGAGTTGGACGAGGTGGTTTTATCCTTGGTTTCCACACTTGGAAAATTGAAGTACAATGATTGTCACGATTTTGAGGACAGCCTGGTCTGGTCATCTGGCTGAGTGTGGCTAACACACACACACACACACACACACACACACACACACACAATTAGATGGTTGTGGTCCATGGTTAGGAAAGGGTAACTTGAACAGGAGGGGTTCAGAACCATCCTGGCCAAGGCAGGGAGACTTTGCCCCAAACTGAACCTAAATCAAGGGACTGGAAGGATAAGGTTAGGCTCAGGGGTAGGGAGTGGGCTCAGCTCATGTAGAAGAGTAGCTTAGTTCCTGATGGTTTTGGTCAGTTCTCATATTTCATTGGCAATATGAGTTCACTTTTAAGTAATGTTAATAACATATTTCCTGTTGGCTCTTGATAAGTTGATTTGGTTTGCATGTGATAATATATTTTAAATCTAGCTAGTACCCTGAACTTTGGCACCTGGAACATACTCAGTGAATGTTGTTGTTATTTGTTTAGCTCAATATATATTTATTCTACTTTATGTAAAATAAAGCAGACAATTCATCTGGACTTTAGGCTTGCTTTCTCCTGTGGAACCCAAGCAAGTTATTTCAGTTTTTATGTATTCTTATTTGCAAAGTGTGGTTGGGAAAGTGCATTCTGAAGGGGTTAAGTGATTTTAGGAGGGCTGTGTGCAGAATGGATGTCCATAGCTCATCCCTCTAACGGTGGGTAGCATGGTAGAACCCCTTCATCCACCCCTCTATCTCTCAGCCCCCTTTCCCTTTCAATTCACAGTATATGTACATTCCTAGCTCCTTCTCCTGTGAAAATAGGAAACTTCTTTGGTCATTTCTAAGGACATCGAGTTCTGTCTATTAATTCGGGTGGGGGTCAAATTAATCCTTGTAGGTGATCACTTAAGCTCCTGTATTCTATTAGTGTTTCCAATTAAGGCTGCAGTGTGTTGGCCCATCTTATTATTTTATTGGGTTCTTGTACCTCTACTTCCCTTCCAAACGTTATTCCACCCTAATCCCTTCTAACTCCCTAACACTAGGTAGGAGAGAAGGAAGGTTTGAGTGGAAAGGGGACATAGACCTCTATAGGCTACTTCCTGCTGATTAGGTTCATCAGGGTCCAAGTCCTATCTTCATCAAAATACTCAAGTAGTTCAGAAACCCAGCAATCCAGCGATAGCAAACAGCCGACACCCTCCCTCTTCTCTGGAGTGTCCCTGGCTGCTCTACGGGCTCTGGCATTTATACCCTCCCCAGAATCCCCAGAATTAAACTATCTGCAGCTGGCAAAAATCACAGCTCCCTAGAACAAGAGACAATCACAGTTAATGGCTGTGGACAAACGGAAGCAGCCCTATATCCTACACCTGGGATTAAAACAAGAACACATTCACATACCCTCACTGTGTTTTTAAAGATACCAAAACTCTCACTACAACAGAGGGTCTGGGTTTCTCTGTCACACATTTTGATCTCTTTACAGTGATCTTGCAGTTATCACCGGCGTATCTGACGTGTTCATTTTATTCTGAAGTTAGGGAGCCCTCTCCCATCTCATTTAGTTTTCGGGTTAAGTTGGTCTTTGTCACTGGTGCTGATTTGAAGTGCCAGCTAAATGATTTGATTTCTAGTGTCAGCTGAATGAGAAGGAACAACTGGAAATGCCCTGATCGTCTGTGCCTAGCTTCATCGTGGTGTTTGACATTACTGCCAGGGTCAGCCGGTCTTTTGTCTTGTGGGAGGCTAATGGGGAGGTAAGGAGGAAAGAGAGGAAGTACATTGGGTTCGTTAGGCATCTTTCAGACCTCGCTGCTTTCAGAACTTTTGCCAAGTTTTAAGTTCACAGGCCCAGTGAAGCTGAACTGTGTGGTACCTGGGGTGTTGGAGAACCTTGGGGGCTGGGGCTCTGCAGCTTAGCTCTAGCTTTACACATGTGAGGCCCCAAGCTTGCTCCCCAGCACTGGCTCCTAAGATATAGAAGTCCTTGGCTCTTCACTATCTGATGATTCAGTCATTCTCTTCCCTTCTCCTTTCTCCCTTTCCCTTTTGTTTGTTTGTTTGATTATTATTGTAATTATTTATTCCAGTGAGTTTCTGTACTACTTCCTTTATATAGTTGTGACAATGACACCCGACAAAGATAACTTACAGGAGGAAAGATTGATTTTGGCTCCTGGTTTCAGAGAATTACATACAGTCCATCATGGCAGAGAGGACGAGTGGTGGAGCAATACAGCTGGAGCATTGTCAAGCTCAGTTCACATCACAGCAAGGCCATGAAGCAGAGAGAGGCAAGCGCGAGGTGCCGGCTGTAACCTTCAACCTAATGACCCACTTTTGTCAGACAAGCCCCATCTTTTAAAGATTTCCACAGTCTCTCCAAATAGCATCCCTGTCTAGGGAGCAGGGCTTATAATGCAAGCTGGTATCTCAATGGCGAACATTTCAGATTCCAACCAGACGTCTCATAGAATCATTTATCAATGCCTCCCCCTCCCCTTCCTCCATTCCCTACTTCCTCCAGAGGAGCCACTGCCATCAGCCACACTTGGCAGATTCCTTAATGGGAACCTGAGTAGATCAGCTTCATGTTCTTTGCTCGAGCTTTGGGCTCACTGAGCAGGCTTTGCAGGCCTACACTGTGTGACTTGGCAAGGTGTCAGTCAGACAACTCTACGCCTCACCCCCTACCCTCTGCTTCCCCTGTGAGTTCTAATAAGTCGGCTTTCTGGAGCCTTGCTGCCTATTAAACCCTTAGTAAGTTTGTCCAAGAAATGACAATTACAGAACTGATACAAACATGTGTTTGCTTTGTTCTGCATTTACTAATGACTTGTATTCCGCAAATGGAAAACATTAATTTTTAAAGAAGCATACATGAAGATGCTTTTCCTCTACGGGCAAGCCAGGTCCTTCCTGCAGCATTGATTCTGGGTAGTCTCAAAGCTTCTCTCCGCGTGTCTCCTGCAAAATGTTTGCTATTGTTAGTCTGACCTGGCTGGTAGTTTGTGCTTATAGATTCACCTCCAGTGTGAGCTGTGTGTGTTTGCATGTTCAATGAGGTTCAACTCTGAGAAAGAAATGAAATGTCTAATGTGCTTTTACATGGTAGTTTTGGAACCTCTGCAAATGCACCTTTGGTCTGTTAAGTAAGACAACATCTAGTAACCAAACAAGGAATGTTCTATCTTACCTATGTTTGTGTGATATTTCTAGAAAGTTCTGTAGAGTCATTTTAGAGATTGCCTTTAGGAGTGGGACCAGGTAACTATTTTCACTATGTATTACTTTTTTTTTTAAAAAAAAAACCCAAATGTATATTTAAAAAAGATTGTACCACATTGATTATGCTGAGAATAATGTAAATAAAATAGAACAGTATAAAATTGATGAGGGTCAGGCACGTGCTTTTTAGTGGATGCTGGTACCTAGGCTGTATCACCTGTCTCTACACTTGGTTTTAGTCAAAAGGCAGTGAAACAATCATGCCAACTGTTTCTATGTACTGAGATGATGAAGGGACTAAATATTTTCCCCTCTTCTCTAAATTTCTTATGTGTTTCTATAGTTAGAAGAGCTAAAGCAGTTATTTTTTGCTTCTCAAGAATCTTTGTATCCTCAAACTCACTCTGAGAAAAACTAGACCCTGCAGACACGTTTAATGTTATTGGGAAGAGTCATTGACAGCTCAGGTTTCTAGGTATGTTTGTGCATGCGTGCGAATACGCTTATGAGAATGTATGCATGTGCCCATGAGAATGTGTTTACATATGTGTATGTGTGTGTATGAATGAGAATGTGTATATGTTTGCCTATGCACGTGTGCGTGCATATGTATATGTGTATGTGTATGAGTGTGCATATATGAGAGGCTGCCTGACCGGGAGTACTGAGCATTGAGCCCCAGGACCCTGCTGAGGATTATGCATCAAGTGGAGATAATGAAATTTTGAATCAAAGGCAAAAGGATCAGCAAAGCCAGCAGCAATGGTGACAGGAAAAAAAAAAAAAAAAAAACCTATGTAGGCAGTAGCTAGTTGGAATTTTTAAATTTCTAGAGAAAGGAGTTCATCTGCAAAAGATAATGAATCAAGTAGCATTTCCAGTGAATAAGGATTGCTGACATAAATGCATCACTGCTCTCTTGAGTTAAAAGGAGAGCTCTTCACAACCTGGAAAGAGGTGGGCCACTTGTTATCATCCCCTCATTCAACAAGGGATAAGAAGTGTCTTTGTGCCATGGACTTTGCTCAGAGTTTGCAGATTAGGTATCTTTATGGGTCACCCGTGACCAAGGCCTAACATCAAATAAATGACAAGAAGCTTTTCTAGTGTCTCCTAAGCAGACAGTACCTTTGTCCCTCAAAAGGAGAGGGGAAAACATTCATGAACAGTGCACTGGTAAAAAACGAGGTTGGCAGTTCCTTCTTGGCCTGTTGGGAGCTGCCCTTGTGTGCACCGCACTGTGTTGGGAGCTGCCCTTGTGTGCACTGCACTGTGTTGGGAGCTGCCCTTGTGTGCACAGCACTGTGTTGGGAGCTGCCCTTGTGTGCACTGCACTGTGTTGCAACACTGGGAAAGGTTGGAAGTATTACCAACCTTGACTAGTGACTAGTGAGAGATGAGACGCCAAGGGCAGTAGGATTGAGTGATGCTTTCCTGATGATAATGGATGTGGCTTCTCTGAGCCTTTTCTATCTCTGGAGGATGGGTTCACACTTACTTCATGCACAACGCAAAGGAGAGTGCTCTGGAAGCAGTTTCAGTATGCCTGTGCATGGTGATGGGAGGAGACAAGTTAGTACTTCTTTGAATAGCTTGTTCTTGGGTCTTTACAGCAGCGTTGAAAAGGGTATATCCTCTAATCATTGGCCTCACAGGCAGTACCACCCTAGTTTTGTGAAACACACTGTTTTGGGGACTTGTGTTTGAAATGAACCCTTTCTTTCCCTCCAGTTTGAAAGGTCAAAGTTTGGTTCTCTGAGTGTAACTCTTTTGGCCACCATCTTCTTTGCCCACTGGACAATTTCTCGTACAGGAAGTGTTACTATTGAAACTGGGAATTAATAGTGGGAATCTAAAACCTGGAAAGCCGTTTCTTTGATCTGGTGAAGTTGAAAAGTGTTTGATGAAGGAAAGGCCATTGTGTGAGACCGAGGACATCTCTGGTTTACACAGGAGGAGAGATGAGGAAGTTTGGGAAGGCAACTTTGTTTCCTTTTCTGTTGGTGGAGACTCTTTTTTTCACTCCTTAAAAATAAGGGGAAATCTGCTGGGTAAGTGGAGGGGGTGTGGTAGAAGCTCAGGCCACTGGAAGTTGAGATCAGGGCTGAGTCTGGGTATCGTGTCATGTGTTTAGTACACACCCTTCACTGCTCTCCATGCTCTAACAACATCTTGCCTTAAAGATCTAATTCATTATGGTCAACCTGTGTCCTGGTTAGTTTTATGACAGCTTGACCCAGGCTAGACTCACTTTCGAAGAGGGACTTTGAATTGAGAAAAATGCCTCATAACATTTGCCTATAGGTAAGTCTGTAGTACATTCTCTTGATTAATGATTGATGTGGGTGGGCTCAGCTCACCAGGGGTGCTGCCACCCCTGGGTAGATGGTCCAGGATTCTATAAGAAAGCCAGATGTGAGGAGCAAGCCAGGAAGCAGCTCTACGGCCTCTGTATCAGTTCCTGCCCTGACTTCCCTCAGTGATGGACTGTAACCTAGCAACATGAGATGACACAAAGCACTTTCTTTCACAAGGTGCTTTTGATCATGGCGCTCTGTTAAACTCTAAGGAACTTGCCAAAGCAAAAGATGCTGTGCCCTTTTGCTTCTTTTTCAAGATCTTGTATTTGTTCGAGGGGATGTTCTTGTAAGATATCTTAACTTTAATTTATTATTATATAATACATTTATCATTGTTTGCCCTTTAAGGTAACATATTAGCATGTGTTGATTATATATGGGAATTTCATTATGACAGGTCCACGTGTATGTGATGTATTTTGATCACATTCATCCCTCTACCACTGTTCCTTATCCTCTCTCTCCTTTGCTTTTTGCCGTCCACATCCGTGGCAGTCTCCCCTTTCACTTTTGAGTCTCTCTCTCTTTTTTATACCCCCAGTCAGAATGGCTGCCCCTAAGAAAATAACACTTCTGGTAAGAATACAAGGGAAACTAAGCCTTCACTCACTGCTGGAGTAAATGCAAATTAAGTTAGCACTGTCACTGTGGAAAGTAATGTGGAAGCTCCTCCCCCACTAAGCACAGAACTTCCGTTTGATCCAATCGTACCACTGGGTGCATATTCAAAAGAATTAAACTTAACTTACTGGAGAGATGCTGCCTAAACCTGTTTATCACACACTGTTCATTATAGCCAAGAAAAAGAATCAGACTAGCTGCCCATCAATAGGTGAAAGGCTAAAGAAAATCACACACACACACACACACACACAAGATTTTCATTCGACCATAAAAAATGAAATAGGTTATTTAGAGTTTTTTTTCTCCCCATTTAAAAATGTTTGGCCCTTTGGAGCCTCAAAGATCATAGTGAGCATAGCACCCATCCATCCGCAGACTTTGAGACAAGCTCATCTCTAAACAGTTTAGCATATACCTTGGCTACCAAGAATGAGGGCATTCTCTGCTACAGATACAGCCTCAAGACCACCTATATTTTCACCCATTTTTTTTAGACAGTGTAAATTCTACATGGAGATTCCCCTTAGCTGTACTTTAGGGCCATCTTTCAAGGTCCAGTCAAGTTTCTCAGTTGTCATTGGCGGCCATATTCTTTTCCCTGGCTGGAGCAGCTCCTTACATCTCCCTCAGTTCAATGACACAATGTCCTTGAGAAGCCTAGGCCAATTTACTGATGTGGATGCTTCGTGAATGTCTGTTTCCTCTGTGCATATGTTGGGAGCACACTGTCTTACCTACCATTTCCAATGATAAGCAGACACTTTTAAAATCTCCCTGCAGAGTCCAATGTAGCCAAGGCTTGAAACTTCACAGTAGTTAAAACCTGGCATATAACATAAAATTGCCATGGCTCTGAAGCATCTGAGTGACATTCAAAGTGAGGGGAGAGGGAACAAGAGGGCGTGATGCTGTTGGGAGAAACAAATACTGCATATTTTCTCATGTGCAAAAATCTAGATTTATATATACACACAAGGGCAGGCATACTGTTGCCCACCTTTAACTCAGCATTTGGGAAGCAGAGGCAGGCAGAGTTTTGAGTTTGAGGTTAGCCTGGTCTACATAGTGAGTTTCAGGTCAGCTAAGAGATACACAGTGAGATCCTAACTCAAAGAACAAGTGTGTGTGTGTGTGTGTGTGTGTGTGTGTGTGTGTGTGTTATAAGGGTAAGAAGGGAACTATTTGGGGATAGGAATGGTGGGAATCAAATACGAGCAATATACAATGATATGTGTATATGAAAACAGTAAAATCCATTATTTTATGCTAAAATTAATCTTATAGAATTATATCATCTGTCCGCCTTGTCCATCTGCAAAACTTTTCATCTTCTCAAACTGAAACTCTGGAAATATGAAAAGACAACTCCCCACTCTCTCCTCCACCTACAGCCTTGTTCCCACCATTACCTGTTTGTAATAGCTGCTGTAGATGTGTCCTGTAGGTGACATCATTCAGTTAGTATGAGGCCTTCTGGACCAGGCTTGTCTCACTTAGCATGTCTTCAGAGTCCATCCAGGTCACAGTGTGTGTCAGTGTTTCCTTCCTTATAAGTAAAACCAAATAATACCCCATATTGTGGACACCTTGTACACACAATATTTTCTGTCCATTTGTTGATGGACACTTGGCTCTTATGAACCAAGCTGCTATGAACAGGATGTATACTTCTTTTGGATATGTACCAGTAAGTGGAATTGCTGGGCTTCATGGCAGGTCTGTGTTTACACTTTTGGGGAGCCACGGTGTACCCCTCACTTTAAATGAAGTAAATTGAAGACGCTTAGAAAAGTGAACTATCATGCATTTAAGGATGCTCTCATTAGCTCTGTAAGCCTTCAGCCTCCTGCTTAGATAACTTCTTGGGAGGCTGTGTGCAGATCTATCTCTTCTTCATAGAGAATAAAGTACTATGCTCATAAAGTTTAGCTGTGTGCAAATTTCTTGGTAATCTGAGGTGATATGCAGAATCTAGCTTTCATTTGTACATTTTGTGATTTTTTAAGAGAGTTTCTTTAGGTTTTGATTGGTAAGTTGGTGGAGCGGCGCATGGGAAATGAGAGTTGCCTGTGATCTCTGTGAGTGGTGTCAAGTGAAATAAAGCCTGCTTTCCCGGAATGTATGGGATTTAAAAATATAGTATTGTTCTGGTGTATTAACCCAACTCCTTCAAATGCTAGTGATGTGACTTTAGGCAAGATGTAAAGTAGGAAGAAGAATTATATGTATTTGGATGAATTAATCTATGTGAAAGGTTTGCTACATACAAGACACTGATTCATCATAAGCTATTAAGATTCCTTCTGCATAGGCTATTAAGAATAATATTATGGGGTGGAGAGATGGCTCAGCACTGATCGCTCTTCCAGAGGTCCTGAGTTCAATTCCCAGCAGCCATATGGTGGCTCACAACCATCTGTAATGGGATCCAATGCCCCCTTCTGGTGTGCCTGAAGACAGCTACAGTATACTCATATACAATAAATAAATAAATAAATAAATAAATAAATAAATGACTCTTAAAAAAAAAGAAAAATAATATGCTTAAAAGATGCTTAGGTAACGCCAGCTGTTTCCAGAAGCTGGTGTTTTTAAATGCCTTATTACTTACTGTTTGACTGGACGTGGCCTTTTAAGAGAGTCCCAGCTCTCTTGGGACAGGCATCCTGAAGCCTCTAGAACAGTAGATCTTAGGGAGCCTGAGGCGTGCATGGTAAGGGTGGATGAGAGCCAGTGCTCTAAATAACTGAAGTGCACGTAGGGAGAACAGCTTCCTGAGGATGCTTGAGAAACAGTTCTTATGCACTGTTGAGGCAGTCGAGTTAGAGAAAGCGCATAGGTTTGGCTGATTGCTGCTTCCTCACGCTTTGGCTAAGGTGAACTCGGGACTAGCCAGCCTGCAGAATTTGAAGGCTGCTTATTCTTTTATTCCCTGGCTGGCCATGAGCCAAGAACTCTATGAACAACAGTCTAATGCCACAGGACCAAATTGTTGACCTGATGTGTTTTTGATGTATATGAGACAGGGTCTCAGGTTTTTCAGGCTGGCCTTGAGTCCGCTCTGTTTATGATGATGGTGAACTCCTGCTCCTTCCTCCTCAACCTCCCAAGAGCTGGGGTTATAAGCATGTACTGCCACACCCTGTTTCCCAGTTGTTGCCTCTTAATGACTAGTTGGAGATTGTGCTGAGCACACTGTGTGGAGTTCCCAGGGTTATTTATCAAGAAAAAACGTTGGCTCTGCAGAAGAACCTAGTATGTTTTGAAATTTAAAACAATCCTACTTCAGCAGAAAACCAGATCCTATATCTGGGCCTCAATTCTGTCCTGACTCCCCTGACAGCCTGAGGAGGACATGCTTCATATCTAGTAGGAGGGGACAGGTCGAGGTGTGGCATTGTATACACATCTTAAGAGAGGGGGTTAGTTTCTACTCTTCTCTGCCCATTTAATTGTAATGCTACTTACAGCAACAAGCATATCTAAATACGCTCTATCCTAGGAACTATTTACATGTTTGTTTGTCTATTTTTGAGATAGGATATGCATATGTATGTATGTGTATCCAATAATGGCCTTGAATTCTTGATCCTCCCGCCTCTGCTTCCCAAGTGCTGGAATTACAGGCATTTAGCTCCACCCCTAGCTTCTAAACACTTAAAAGAAAATGAATCATCCACTGTAATCCTCACAAAAGTCCTGCAATTTGAGGCATTAGCACCATCTTACTTGTGGAAAAAGAGAGTCAGACAGATTAAGTACTTGCATAAGATATGGCTCATCAGTAGTAAAGTGAGGATTTGACCCAGGTAGTGTGACTCCTGGCTTTGTGCCCACCTTACCTCCTGGCTTTGTGCCTACCGTACCTGTTGACTTCAAATTTAAGATCAAGATTGGTTCCTTTGTACTCTGTATCCTGGGTAAAGTATTTAACCATTGTATCATCTTCCTTTATGCTCCTGTTGTGATACATTGCCTCTCTTCCATCCAGGATAGACATTCAGTTTGGGGCAAGGAGGACTTCTAGGTATCCTAGCACTGTGTCTGACTTATCTTAAACAATGACATGCATCTCCAGGCAATGAAATTAGCTGGTGCCCATGTTTTTTAATCACCAACATTGACACCACCACCATCACCATCATTATCAGTCAAATGTAGGGTTTTTCACATGTAATGGGGCTGCATCCCTGCTATTATATCAGGGATTAGTTTTCACCAGTGTTAAAGCCATTGCCTAAAAAAAGGCAGAGTAAGCAGGAAAGATGGAGAAGTAGCAGATATCACAGTAAGGGCATGTAAGGACCTGTAGACAAAGGCGTGGTGGGCCCCAACCTCATGAGAGAGAGAGAGAGAGAGAGAGAGAGAGAGAGGAGAGAGAGAGAGAGAGGAGAGAGAGAGAGAGAGAGGAGAGAGCAAGGCCACACCCACAAGCACTCACAGAGGCAACATCCCAACCTTGCTGTGGAACCCACATGTAAACCACATGTCTTCAACTCTTTCCTAATGCCTTTAGCACATTCCTAGGAAGGGAGCTGGGGGTATGTGGTCCCTTTTTAGAACAGTTTCTGTCAGGTTTACACTGCAGCGCCTGTAGGGTTTAGCCAACAGTTCAGCAGAAAATAGACTCATTTAGAAGCCCCTTTGATCAGACTGGATGGCTGAGACAGATACGGTTTCCAAGAGAATTTCTATAGCAACAGGACTTTCTGAAATAAATCGGTAACTTGTGTTTATGAATATCCACTTTCTGTATTTTGCTTGGGCTGATAGAAAGCACAGCCAAATTGGGAATGTAACTATAGAATTTGTGAAGGACTTGAGCATGGTTTCCAGTGTATTTATAGTGCCTCTGCTTTCATTGATCTTTTATTTCCTGATTTCTTCATCTGTATAGACAGGCCCATTTTTGTAAACTTCAAAATGCTGCAGGACGGAAGTGAGCTATTAGTGTTCCTTGACAGACCTGAGGTAGGGCTGCCTGCCCTCTGTCCCCAGGGAGCTGATGTTCCCATGGGGCCATGGCAGCATGGCTTAGAACCAGGTGGCTCTGTAGTGTACTACCACTCAGCCTTGGCTTTCTCTCTGAGAACTGAAGTGTGGGTCACTGTGTTACCAGAGTTGTCAGGATCAAAGCTTGCAACCTGACTGCCTTCAGAAGCTGGATTAAGCCACTTGTACTCTATATGCTAATGAAGGAGACAGGTAACAGAAAAACAGAGAAAGGAGATTTATTCAATGTGACTGTGTCAGGAAGAACAGCAAATAGAAAGATCTAGTGCTCTTGTCCTAGAAAGAAAATCTTCAGAGTTTTTTGTTTTGTTTTGTTTTTTGTTTTTTTTTTTGTTGTTGTTGTTTTGCTTTTTTGTTTTTCGAGACAGGGTTCTCTGTATAGCCCTGACTGTCCTGGAATTCACTCTGTAGACCAGGCTGGCCTCAAACTCAGAAATCCACCTGCCTCTGCCTTCCAAGTGCTGGGATTAAAGGTATGTGCCACTACTGAATTCTTTGAATTCTTTTTTTCTTTTTTTTCCTTCTTGATCTGGCCCAAAGATTGATTGATTGATTGATTGATTGATTGCAAGTACACTGTAGCTGTCTCCAGACACACCAGAAGAGGGCATCAGATCTCATTACAGATGGTTGTGAGCCACCATGTGGTTCCTGGGATTTGAACTCAGGACCTCTGGAAGAGCAGTCAGTCCTCTTAACCACTGAGCCATCTCTCCAGCCCAGAGGTCTTAAAAAATCCATTTCTGTGTTTATTTACATATTCATCTGAGGGCACATGCATGCCAGCACATGTCTGGAAGCCAGAAGACAACTTGCAAGCGTCAGATGATCACTTTGGGGAGTCCATTCTCTCTTCTGGGGATACATCTCAGATTGCTAGACTTCCTAGCAAATTCCCTAAACCTTCTGAGCCAACTCACAGCACTTCTGGAGTGTGTGGACATGAGATTTTAGGTTTCAGTAGGAGTTAAGAAGGATACATAACTATGCAGGTCTGGTCAAGGTGTGGTTCCACCTGTCACTGACCCATCGCTGTATGACATCCCCTCCTGGGAGACAAGTTCTTTCTCTAGCTGGCACCAAGGTTCTCCTAGCCCCTGGCATGGATTTCATGAAGAAATTGTAGTTCCATAGGGTTCATTGGTTTCAGCAGTCTGAGGCCCAAAGGAAGGGGCACACATATCTCTTTAGGGCAGTCTGGTTACTGTCGTCCCTGTCTCATGATGTTATTAGGGCAAACTGTAAAGCGCTAAGCCATTGCAGGGCAGAGGGAGTGCTCAGTGAGTGGTGAGTAAAGTTCGGTTGAGAGTGCACAGGTGGTATAAGAGGACGAGGGCACCTGTGACTGCCCCAGTGCTCAAGGATTCTTGGAACAGCCCAAACACATTCTCTACTCCGTCTCCTTGACATTCCTGCTCACCTGGTAATGGAACCTGGCCGCCTTTGCCATTTCCTTCCCTGATTTGCCTGCCCTGCTAGAGCCTGTATGTGCTCCATTGGGTCAGGAGCAGGTCAGGTCTTGCCTTTACCCAGCAGAATCGAAAGGCAGCGGCCTCAAGGCTCACTGCCCTGGGGACTGAGACGATTCCAGGAGATGGAGTCTTCATGAACATTTTATTGTTTGCTTTCCCTTTTCATCCACATATTTACTACCTTCTGTTGTGCATAAACTTCTGAAGTCTGAATAGCAAACAGCTGTTCATGTTGCCATTGGAGAGCCACAGACACAGCCTAAATAAACAGACTAGCCTATGGTGAAGGGGAGACATGCTAATGTGATAGAGTGAGAAATCAGGACCCACGAGGAGACTTAGAACCTATAGTGTATGAGGGAAGCCTGGAAGGATGTCGGTCTCATGGTTAACAGTTGTTTTATACAGAATAATGTTTCCGATTCTGCAGGCTTCTTTTTTCCCAGAGTGACCTGTAATCATGGTCAAAGAAGAAATCATTGGTTTTTAAGTGATTCTTTCCATCTGTGAGAGACTTCCCCCCGCCCCCATCTGCATTCCTGTTGCCCAGGTTCATAGTCTTGGTGAAAGTCAGCAGTGGGATGCAGGGACTGGCCAGTAATCAGGAGACCCCACCTTTCCTCTACTCTTACCTGTACCCATGAGATCCATGACATCATCTGTGCCTCCTACCTTAACCCACAGGAACTATCCAAGAATAGGAGTTTTCATGCAGTGCTGGAATCAGCAGGTGGAATTTAGTGTGAATTTGCGTTGAAAATTCTTGGGTAACTCCATGGGTCTGGTTTAGAGCAGGTTTTCCCATAGCCCGTGCCAACTTCCTCCTTTCTTGATGCCCTCAAGTCACAAGATTAGCCCTAGGTTTTTCTTCATCAGCGGGCCAGTCATTTTCCTGCAAGCAGAATTTCAGTCAGTGGGCACATCACCAGCAAGGGCCAAATTAGACATAATTGCACATGAGTTTAACTTTTAAGGTCTGTGGCTTAAAGTGCTCTGCAAAAGCATGCCAAGCCGGCAGCTTTGTTCTCTCTGGGAACAGTGTGCCCGGGAAGAAAGGTTACAACTCATTGTCCAAATCGAGATACATAGGAAAGGGTGCTGTGAGTGTCCACACTGGGATGCCTGGTTTTCCTGGCCTTCAGGACCACTCTCAGTGTTCAGTGAGATGAAGTTGACTATCCTAGACAGCGTCTTTGCAGCAGTCTTGGAGTGGAAGAGAGGAAGCCAAAACAGTGGGAAAGTTTGCCGGAGGGTGCATTTCAGCGCAGGAGTGAGGGGGGTTGGTCCCTTTCAGCAAAGTAGCACTAAAGCTGGAGGGGCCATTCACCAGTTGTCTGCACATTCAAAAGCTGGGCTTGCGCTATTATTCCTGCACTCAGTTTCCTTGTGAGCCCGGCTCCTTTTTCTCTGTCATAAAGGAGAGGGTCTGTGCGCCAAAGTCTGCCAGGATGGTGGTCCCTTTCAAATCCCAGGGAGCAGCTTGAAGGAGCAGTTTTGGCCCCTCCCAGCTCTCAGAGCACAGACAGGATGGTATAATGGGTAACCCAGGGCCTGTGCTGCATGAATAATAAGGACAGGGACCCTTCCTCTGTCCCTAGGGTGTCACATACACGGTGATAGGCTCTTAGAGCCAATGGGGAAGCTGGAGAGGAAGGGGGAATGCAGAATACAGGTCACTGTAGGAGCTGAGTGTTGGGGTGAAGAGTATGGATGGGAGGGGCTAGAGGAGACAAAGAAAATGGCTATTGAGAGAATCCGGAAGGCCAGGCTTTCACCTTGGCATTGGGGATGTTTCCCAAGAGCCAGTTCTTAGCTGGTTTGGTTTGGTTTGGCAGTGTGGGGCGGGGGAAAGGTTGGCCTATACTTTGTATTCGTACACTGTCCTTTATGACAGCTCGAGATATCTCCAGACGCCACTAGATACCCCTAGTGGAGGATCATTACTAATGGTAAAGAAACAGATTCAAGTACTGAACTTTTCCTCTGCCCTGGCTCCCACCTGACACTTTTATAATAGCATGTGCTAGGCCAGTTAGCCTTTGTGATGGCGGGTGGTGATTTCATTTCACCTTCATGCCCTTGGGATTTGGCTTTGAAATACAGTGATCCGGGCTCCCTTCCCCCAGGTCAAGAGTGCATGAATAATGAGATCTTTCTGCAAGAAAGGGGATTATGCTTTTCTCCCACCCTTAAAACCCTCTCAAAATATCTACTAGGACCAATGTCTTGGGCATTATTGGGACAGAAATGTCTAACACCAGATCGGGGTTCTCCAGTGAAGAACTGCCCACCCTTTGATGTGCATGCACTGTGTGAGAATTTAGTTTAACTGCAGATTCTGCTCCAGGGCAGCTGGACTTGGGGCAGGACTAACTCCTTGGCTCTCAGGCCGTACTTGGAGTAATGAGGCTCTAGAAAGTACCAACTCTTGACAGCTAAAGACAAATTGGTACATGTATCCAAGGGATGAGATAATAATGCTCAGAGTGCGGTCGGCCTGAGGTTCTGTATGACCCACTTGGTACCAGGCTGATCACAAAACCTCCTGTGACCACCGGTTACTCTAGCCTTGAGAGTGGTCAGACAATGGGAAGACCAATGATTGCAGAGCCTTGCCTGGTACTGTGATAAGTGCTTTAGGGACAGCCTTGGACAGATGGCTGCACCGTCTGAATGGGCAGAGAAGGAGCAGAGCGGATCCAGAAAGACAGTAGGAAAAAAAAAAAAAAGACAGTAGGGCACACTGCTTTAGGCCTGAGGTATCTGTTGATTTTCTGCATTTACTCAAGCTAAGCATCCTTTCAGAAGGTTCTTGGTCTCCCTTTACAGCTTTGGGTTCCCAGGGGTGATGGGTACCCAAGTACTTGCCTTCTTAGTTCAGTATCCTTCCCGGGGTTGGGGAGACACCAAGGACAGTTGTGATGCTCTGACCCTGAGCCTTTTCTCTATTGGCCACCAAGCCTGAGAGGGAGAGGACATGACGTGGAGCACTCTGTGAAATGAGTGACATTGAACTCTGTGATACAGAGGGGAGGCTGGAGCCCAGGATATCTGCTGCTCTGTTCTAGAAGCTGGGTTTGGCTGTGAAGTAGCAGGTACAGTGCTGTTGTGCTATTTCTCAGTATGGCAGCTTCCCACCCACCCCACCCCCCTTTTAAGTCAGGGTTTCTCTGCATAGCCCTGGCTGTGCTGGAACACACTCTGTAGACCAGGCTGGCCTTAAACTCAAAGATCCACCTGCCTCTGCCTCCAGAGTGCTGGGTTTAAAGGTATGCATCACTACTACTGCCCTAAGCAACTTCTAATTTAAAAAAAAATCTGAAAGTCATCCTGGGGGGACATGACACAGAATATTATAAATTAAGCTTTACTCTTATTCACTAGCTATAATCACTATGAGCGCTAGGCGTATTTCTTTCTTGTTTCATTCCTGTCTAGATTTGTTTCTGTTTATATTTTTTCACTATCTTTTCCCTTATATTAAAATTAATTATCATTCCTATCAATCCCAGGGTATTAAAGTAAATTTCTGTGAATCACAATTTGTTGAAATTAGAAGACTGTCAATCTATGAAAGTCATTTTGGGAGATTCAAGTCCAGAGCAGACTGGACCCAACTTCACTATCAATTTGCCTTTGAATGTCTTTCCTCTGACTGATTGGAGATGATTCACACACACGCGCGCGTGCGCACACACACACACATACACACACACACATGCACACTCATACAACAGAGACAAAGAAAGAGAGACAGACAGAGACAGAGAGAGAGACAGAGACAGACAAAGAGACAGAGACAGAGATAGAGACAGAGAGACAGACAGAGACAGAGGTAGGGACAGAGAGACAGAGACAGACAGAGACAGAGGTAGGGACAGAGAGTGACAGAGACAGAGAGAGACTTGCATAGAGGCTTAGCATATCTCTCAGTTTTCTCACAGCACCTCTGTGTGCTGAGTTGCCACAGTTTAATTGGAGCTTCTAGTCTAGATCTCAAAGTCTTGGATATGTCTTTATACCCGAAGTAACAGAACTTTGGATGAGAGAAAAGCAACAGCCTAGATTAGGTGAGTGGGCCTATGTATATTCTCTATTCAGTTCTACAGTGTTGTATAATAACACCCCAAACTTATGCTCGCAGGTTCTCAGAGCTGAGAATTCAGACAGGACTTGGTGGGGGGCAGCTTGTTTCTGCTCTATTTGCTGGACAAATTAATGAACCTTAGCTGGAAGGTCTCGAGCTTCCGGGTGCTGAGTTTGGCCCCTTCTACACTCTTGGACCTGAGGCTGGGATGACTCGAAGACTGGTCTCAACTAGTCTGCTCACCAGGGTGTCTACTAGCATGGTGGCTGGCTCCCAAGAGGACTGTAGTCAGATAGAGGTAATGTTCCAGGAGCCTGTGGGGAAGAGGCATGGCTTTTTTTATAATCTGACTTTGGAAGTCACATGACATTACTTCTGCCATTCTTAATTGGTTGAAACCATTGTTAAGTCTACCCAGATTCAAGGGTTATAGATCCACTTCTCTTTGGAAAAATTAGTGTATTTTTAACCACTTAAATATAACATACACACACACACACACACACACACACACACACAACTTATTAAACCTATACTGTACCATGGCACTGATCCAGTTGAAAATTAGCTCTAGTAGAAGGCTGCCATGCTGGGTCAAAAGGGAATTAATTGTAAATAAAAGAAAAAGAACTGGAATATTGTAGAGAATTAATGAGAAAAAAATGAAGTATGTAGAAAAATTGGTGCTAATTTAAAGGCCTAGTCGTTGGAGAGTAGTTTAAATAGATATTTATATAAATTATAAGATGCAACATTGAAAAAGCAAAATATCTCTGTAAGAAATGTACCAAAAAAAATCTATGGCATGAAAAAGATTATTTATAAAAACATGAATGCAATGATGAGTAGCATTTTTATTAACACATTTATGTATGTAAGCATTTGGGAAATAGTTATATACAAGGCTTTTGTTGTTATCGTTTAGTGTGTGTGTATGCGGGCATGTGTATGCGGGCGTGTGTGCGTGCTGTAGCACGCACACAGAGATCAGAGGAAAGCTCTTTGGAAGGCGTTTCTCTTCTGCCTTGTCTTCTGCCTTGGCTCTCTTCTGGTGTTGCTGGCACACTGTGCATAGGCAGCTGGTCACCTCTCCTGTCTCTGCCCTCATCTGGGAGCAGGAATGCTGGGGACACGGCTGTGCCCAGCTTTTTGTGTGGGGTCTAGAATCTAACTGTCAGGCTCCTATGTTAACCCTTACCTGCTGAGCTATCCTCCAGCCCCCCACCCCCTTCCCCGCCATGAGGAAATTTTAAAGGTGCTACACGGGTCTGTTAGCGGAGATTTCTAACAGGGACAAGAGTAGAATTCGGGGATGTAGTAGATATGCAGAAAAAGCCACATTTTATTTTTTCATAGTTCTGTGTGCTGGCTCAAGTTTTTAATCAATTAGATATTCCTACACTGCTTTTAGGTTGAGTTGTCCAATGTGATTTTTAACTTTAAAAATCTACTAGTTGGTTACTTTATAAACACATAAACATAAGCTCTCTCATATCTCAGGGCTGGGGATAGGGCGGAGGGGTGAAGGCAGTTATGGAGGATCAGTTTGGTTCTCAGCACTCACTTCAGATAACTCCATTTTCAGGATCCAACCTCTTCTGCTCTCTGTAGGCACTCACAGTCAGGTGGCATACAGGAGCGCACGCACGCACGCACGCACGCACGAATAAAAAATAAATATCAAATCTTAAAGCTCCATATCTCCCTCAGCTATCAGGTGCCGTAGGAATGGTTCATGCCTAGGTAGGCACCAGTCTGTCTAGCATTTATGGTAGCTGGCAGACAGATTTTAGAACATGGTCTTGGTCTTTTGTCTTTCTCTTTTCACACAGGATCTCCCAGGCTAAGGCTAACATGGGACTCACTACATAACCTGGGCTGACTTTGAACTTTCGAGCCTCCTACCTAGCCTGCCATGTACTGAGATTGTAATTGTACCACTGTGGCCTGTGGTCTTGCTGCCTTCTCTCCCTTATTCCTGGGCAGTCTCCTCAGGGACAGCACCATACCCATGGTCTTTTTGGAATGACTTCAACAGAAATGAAGAATACACATACTTATGTTGGTTTGAAACATTTAAACTTAAACGATCCCCCAAAGGAAATTAGCTGTACTCACATAATGAAATCAGGAAAATTCCCTGCCATTAGAGGAGATGTACGGCTTTCGTCAGAGTATTTCCAAGCTAATATTCTGGGGTGGTTTGGGGGAGCACCATGCACCCCTCCAGCTAATGAAACACATGGAAGCAGAAATGGGGACCTGCTCTGGTTTTAAGGGTGCTATCTCATACATCTTCTCTGAGCTGTATAACGATTGGTAATATCTCATTTGTTAAATAATTGCATTACTTAAAATAGTATACTATGAGCTTGTGAGAGTGGCTTCCCCCATACAAGGGCCTGGGCTATGTTCTGGCCCAGCAGTGGATTAGCTGGTACTTCCTGCCCGTATGGCATGTGCCTCTTGTTAAGATGGATAGAAACACAGACTAACTGATGAGGAGATTTGCCTTGAGAAACAGGCTGGCTATTCTGTGGTCCCCTCGGACCTGCTGTGCTCTGCATGCCGAGATGTTAATTGTTAAATATCCAGTGTAGGCTCTGCCACTCTGGTTCTGAGAGATGAGAGACTGTGTGTCCCTGGCTCCTACTCCCCTGGGCTGTGTGTGCCTAAGGAGGGAGTGTCTGGTTCCCCTGCTGAAAGTCACAGCTCCTGTCAGGGTAGCTGTGCTTTGCAACAGCTGTTCCAGCTAAATTCTGGCCTCATCTGGATCTCCCAGCCTTCCTCTTGGTCCTCCCAGCCTTCCTCCTGGTCCTCCCAGCCTTCCTCCTGGTCCTCCCAGCCTCCCTCCTGGTCCTCCCAGCCTCCCTCC
>JADRCD010226270.1:46777-66184 GCA_019843815.1 Montemys delectorum
CCTCCTGGTCCTCCCAGCCTCCCTCCTGGTCCTCCCAGCCTCCCTCCTGGTCCTCCCAGCCTCCCTCCTGGTCCTCCCAGCCTCCCTCCTGGTCCTCCCAGACTTCTTCCTGGTCCTCCCAGACTTCCTCCTGGTCCTCCCAGACTTCTTTCTTCCCTTTCATATCTTGGGGGTGGGGGGAGCGATGGTTCTCTGTTGCTGCTCTCCCCCTGTATCCATAACTTGTTTTCTCCATTTTTAAGTAGTTCTTTTGATAAACTCCAGTCAGCTGGCTGTGGTAGGGCCCACCTGTAGCCAAGCCCTTGGGAGGCTGCTGCAAGGATCGCAAGTTCAAGGCTAGCCTGGGATAATTAGTGAGCCCCTATCTCAACAAAATCAAAGACAAAAGAAAACGGCTGAAGTGCAATCTCTTCTCTACCCGGATGTTACCTAGATGGATGCCATACATACCCATTTTGCAAATGAGTATGTTGAGGCTTAGAGACTCACGCTGGCTGAACCAGGGCATTTTATGTCAAAACCTAGTTCTTAGCCTCAGCATCTATCTGTCTCTGGCAACCAACAGATTCGCACAGCCATTTTCAAATTGAGGAGAAACTTAAAACAATAATTTTGTTTTTTAAATTTTTTTTCCCTAATAGATAGATGAAGTAATGAAGCTAAAGCAAAACAAAGCACTGACTATCCTTCCCATCAGCCCATGTCATTAGTTTCCGAGGGGTTTTTTACTTGGCTTTCTTGTTTGTTCATTTTGAGATAGTCTCCCTGGCCCCAGCTAGCCTCAAACTAGTGATCCTCCTGCTGTAGCCACCTGGATGTTGGGATTATAGGCCTGTACCACCATGTCTGGCTTTTTGTTCTTTTTTTTTCTTGTTTTTTGGCCATGGAAATAATTTTCTGTTGAGAAGGGTAAGATAAAAATGATCAGTCTACTCTTTATAGAGTTGGGCTGATCATCAGTTGTTTGCAAACCTCTTATCTATTGTTGATGACCCAGTATGAGGACATTTAAAAGAAATGCAGAGCTGAGTTGGGGCTAAAGGACTTGTTCCACAATGGATGCTAAGCTGCAAAGCACACTGGGCTTCTGACGACTTCTTGAAAGACAGAATGTTTCTGTCTGTATGTGATCTCCTGAGCTACAAATACCAGAACTTCTTCAGGTTACCTATTGTATGCTAGTGCACCTCAGAGGATCCTGCAAAGGCGCCCAGCCACTCACTTCATAGTCTAGAGCTGGGGCCCGCAGCCAGCTTTCAGAGGGGACACTCCAGGTTCCGCAAATTATCACATAGCATCCATAGTCCCCGTGTCTTGGTTCCATCATTTGACAAGTGGGAATAAGGGTGCCTCCCACACACAGGCTTTGTCAGGATTAGATTAGTCTCATAAAGGGCTTAAGAGAGCATCTAGTCCAGCTGTGAGTGCTGTGTAATAGTAGCATATGGTTCTCATTGCTGTCCTCGTCAGCATCCTCACAGGCTGGGATGCTTGCTGACCCTTCCCCTGGCTGGGTAACTCCCTTGTGCTGTAGTCTTTTCTATCACATTGCAGTGGATAGTTTTTTCATTTCTTTCCTGGAAAGAATATAGAAATCCCCAGAGTACCTACTATTTATTTACTCAGAGTACCTACTGTCTGTCTGTCTGTCTGTCTATCTATCTATCTATCTATCTATCTATCTATCTATCTATCTACCTACCTACCTACCTACCTATCTTTGGTGATCTACCACTAAGCTAAGAGTTCCTGAAAAGTATGCTAGGCAAGTGATCTACCATTGATCAATATAACCAGACCCAAAGTCCTGAGAGAGATTAATAGTGGATTGCGTGTGTGTGTGTGTGTGTGTGTGTGTGTGTGTGTGTATGTGTGTGTGTGGTGTGGGTTGTAAGTCCCCATTGTTAGCCTTTACATTAAAAAGTAAATATATGGTATCATTTACTAAAAGACTTTTAAAAGCCCCAGTTCATATCCTTGAATGGAAATTCCATCACAGTAATAATTTGGCTATGACATTTATAGTCTTTGTCACACTGCAGACCTATGGATTAACTCCCCTGCTGAGCAGCCGCTGTAGTGTGTAAGTAAGCTGTGTGTGTTATAGGGAGCAGAAGGCATGAGCCACCCACACTCTGCAGTTTTAGAGCCACAGAGCAGATGTGAGAACACACCTGGCCCCATATGCTACCTTCATGATTTAAAAAAACCAGCTGTCTGCCCTGAGGCACTACTCATACCACGCAGTTACACACACACACACACACACACACACACACACACACACACCCGCATCCTTCTCTCCCCTAGCTAGAAAGCATCAAATGATACCAAGAATAATGGCTAAAGCCATCCTGCATGACTCTGAAGAGATGCAGGATGAAAATATGTCCAACCCACATCTTGGCTGAAAAATGGCTCCCGGAAGGGGCTGAGCAATGGGAGTACCTTTTGCCCCATAGTGATAGAAATACCATGAGTTACAGTGAGAGCATACAGACATTAATGATTTCCAGGCTTTTAGAGCATGCCCTTGTTATACAACCTCATTTTAATGTAGTAGTAATCTGGTATATGAAGTGGATAGAAGCAAAGGTTATGAGAGGTTTACAGACTGTAAAATTTAACTTTGTCCCACTGTGTGTTAGTCGGCAGTCAGAGCGGGTAGGAAGAGGGCACAGGCTGTAGAATCCAGGGAGCCTTGGGCTCCCTGGTACTGAGGCCTCCGGCAAGTCCTTGGCTGTGTGAGCTGTTTTCAGTAACTACTGACTGTCAGTGTAGCAAAGTTGTCGGGAAGATCGGGAATTGGGTGTCAGACTGTGAGCATGGAGCCTAAAGAAACTAGGGATGTCTGTGGGACACAGCAGGGAGTCACTATGGAGCAGTGTCACTGTGGAGCGGGTGTGGCTGTAGGTTTGTGGTGGAAGCTCATCACATACCCTGGTTAGACTCTAGACCAGCATTACAAGCGACTTCAATTTTCATCCGTTTTTTGATCAGTTTTTTTTTTTTTTTCTACTGACGCCATTTTGGTGTATTCACTCTGTATAATTCAGAGACATCAGGCAGATCTAATATAGAATCCCAGGTCTAAACTGACAAAGAAGTCGGGGAGAAGGGAAGGCCCTTTCTTACAATTCTGGAAGAAACATTGGCATTAGAAAAATCAATAGCTGCCCACATTAAGGGATGTAAGATTCGTAAATAAAGGGATATTCATATAGTCTTAAAGTATCTCCCCACAGGTATGGAGAAACGTAGCTCATATCCCAGGAATCAAGTGATTAAAGTTAGCCTCACCTTTAGGGTGACAATCCCAAATCATGTGATATGTGTGGGCCAAGTAGAACTTGCCTTTTATATGTGTGCTTTACTTGTCACAAAGAGATCGACAGATTGAGATCGACAGATGTTCAAGGTAAAAAGCAGTGACTGGAAATCTTTAAACACATAAGATGAAAAAATGACAAAAGCTGGCAGCCTTCTGGATCACTAAAGCTGGCGACATTCAACAGCCAAAGACAAAGGGCAGGAAGAAAGCGACACAGGGAGCCAAGGATATAGCTCAGAGGCGAGGTCCCTGAGTTCAGTGCCTAGTACCTAAAGAACAAACAAGCAAACAAAATAAATGAAGAAAGAAAGAAGGAAAAAGCTGCGTTTAAGACATTTCTCGGAAAGAGTCAGCTCTCAAGTATAGATCATAACTATCGTCTCAATAGTCAATTTCCTGATTTGGGTACTTGTACTGAGGTTACATAATAGAATGTTCTTATTCTCAATTCGACAAAATGAAATATACTGTAAAAGGGAGAAAGCTTTCAGCCCCGATCTAGAGGGGTTTACGTTGCTAATGACGTCATCATATCTGGCCAGCTGTGTTCTTGTTCCAGTGTGATATGGGGGAGAGAGTCATAGAATGCAGTCAGCAAGCAAAAGGCATTTGGTTAGAGCAGAAATGATACATTGTGTTCACTGTGACTGGATCATCACTGACTTTTAGATAGCCGAGTGAGCCTTGAGGAGCTAGGTTTAAGGAATCTACATGTAATCATTATTGAACCGTTGACCAATGTATTTAGGTTAGTGTGTGTGTGTGTGTGTGTGTGTGTGTGTGTGTGTGTGTGTATGTGTGCGCGCGCGCATAGTTGAACACAAGAGGCCAGAGGTCAAAGTTTTCCTAAATTGTTCTCTATTTTTTTTTTCTTTTTCTGAGACAGTGTCATTCATTGAACTTGGAACTCACGGACTGGCTAGGCAGTCTAGACATTAAACCCTAGGGACCTACCCATCGCCACTCTGAACAGTGTGATCACAAGTGCACATTGTGGTACCCAGCTGTTGGCCTGGGTGCTGGGGCAAGTACTTCACTGATCAAACTGTCATCCTGGTCCCTACCTTCCTGGTGGTTGGAATTATGAGAACAGCATTTTACTTTAAAAAGTGTGTGCATGAGAAGCCCATCGCAAATTGTCAGGACTTGGTAAGAGAAGACAGAATACATCTAAGATTTGTTGGGAGCCGATGAAGTAAGAGCCAGAGAGCACAGCCCACCTACTTCTAGCAGATGTAGAATCTTCGTCCTGTGGCCTCCTGGGTTCTTTCATAGGCCACCCTTTCTGTGAACGCTGTCATATGACAATGTTAGTATATGAAATATAAGAAAGCAAGCATATCTTCCTGGTGTCATGTGACAGACATCTTGTCTTAAAAAGACAATTAATCCAGAGATCTTCTCTTTCTAATTTGAGGCCCTGGTCTTGTGAAATTACTCAAAGCAGATGAATCCGTTGTCCGGTGTCTAGGGCCTCCTGATAGTGTGTGTGAGAGTAGTAGGCTCTCTTGTTCTGATTCTGTTCGACGTCCTTGGTAGTCCCCCAGGCCTAGTGGTTTCAGTCATGTGAGCAGCCCAGCATTTCAGGACATGGTTTTGAAGCCAAGTGTAGCTCCAAGTGAAATAATAGGGAAGAAGGACAATGCTCATACTGCACCTTCCCTGTGACTGAGAAGAACAGATGAGTTGGCATTTGTGGAGAAGTTGGTGTTTGACATATAGGAAATGCCACTTAAGTATTTTTAAACTATGATATTAGTCAAGCCATGTTTAAGTATCATTTAGTTGACATGGTACAAACAACACTGGTCCCTCTGTCTCCTTCCCTGTCCCTTTGAAACATCTATTTTACTCACAGTCTGTATGAATTTACCCTAAGCACCTCATGTAAATTGATCATACAGCATTTGGCTTTTGTGACCGCCCTATTGCTCTTAGGCTAGCATTCATGGAGCAGTGTGGCTCAGATTTTAGTCCATTTACTAGTATAGGCCACACTGCTTATCAGTGTACTTGCTTCCTTGTTTTTAGATATCACTGCTGTGAGCATGCGTGTTGGAGCATGTGCTTTCAATTTTAAAGGAGTTTGTACCCAGAGATGGAATTATTGGGATTATAGTATTACGAACAATTTTATTTGACTTTTACAAAGAGTGTGTAGGCTGTCCCCAAAGGCTGTATCATTTTACACACACACCCGCGCGCGCGTACACACACACACACACACACACACACACACACACACAACCTGCTCCAATTTCTCTATACCCTGGCCACTACTTGTTATTTTCTGGTTTTCTTCTATGTGTGATTTTATGTATAGAAACAGTATCTGCTGATTTGTTGTCTTAATCTTTTTAAAGAGAGAGAGGCGGAGTAAAGCATTTGGACAAGCCAAGTCTGGTTAATCACATGCCAGTTAATCGATGTTTGCCAGTACAGCTTGTACCAGAAGCCTCTGCTTAGCCTTTCCCAGGGTTGAGAGCTCCCTACCCCCACTCTACACCCAGTGCTCCTTGCTTTGAAGGAGAAAGCAAGTTACAGGTAATAAGTCTATGATAAGAATATAGGGGGGAAAAAGAATATAGGTAGAACAAAGAAGACCTTTTGGCTTATGTGCTAGTATGTGAAGAATGGGTTTGTGAAGGTTTTTTTTGTTTTGTTTTGTTTTGTTTTGTTTTTCTGTTTTTTTCGAGACAGGGTTTCTCTGTGTAGGCCTGGCTGTCCTGGAACTCACTCTGTAGACCATGCTGGCCTCGAACTCAGAAATCTGCCTGCCTCTGCCTCCCAAGTGCTGGGATTAAAGGTGTGCGCCACCACCGCCAGGCTGGGTTTGTGAAGTTTTATTTATGTCTTTGAAATGAACTTATTCTGCGAGTACTTTGTGAAACTCATGCGTCAGGTATCCAGCTTGAGAGGAGTCTAGCGTTGAAAAACGAAATGGGAAAGGCTGTGACCTGAGAGAATTCTGGTTCTTTCTTGGCCCATATTTTTTCTTGGTGAGCTTCCTTACTCTGTGAACTCTAGGTACCAAGGGTACAGGTGTCTGAGGGGTCAGGTCATTGCTAACCAGGTTCTAGAGAGCCCTGGATGGGTCATGAGGCTGGGATAAGTGCTTCCTGGGAATGCTACCTTCTGGCTAAGCTTGCAGATCTTCTGCACTTAACACAGGCTGGTGGGAATTGAGCAGTTGGAACCTGGATGTGAAGTTTGTTCACACACACTGTTGAGCCAGGTATTGGTGGTGTGCAGGCCCATGCAGCTCACAGGTATTCAAGGCACACTGGGAATGCTGGCTCATCGGGTTTGCAGGCAGGGAGCCATTATTACTAAATACTGAAACCCTGACTGGTGATACCAACAAGATGTTCATGGCGGCTGGACTTCAAGTCCTGTCCTTAGATAATCTTCATTCTCAGTCTTCCCAGTTGTCGGCTCTGTCCTGTGTTTATGGCAGCTATTTAATTCATACCTCAGGAAGCCTAGGGTTGTGTGGAAAGCAAGAAGGTGTCCAGAATGGCTGCTTTGCATCTCCCAGAAGGCTCCACTGCTGGTCTGGGCCCAGTGCATGTCAATCCTGACCTGGAGAAATGATTGACGTTTCTCCAGTCTAGGTCTATATCTAACATAAAAATAAACCCATGGCGTAGGATTTTGTGAGTGAATTTGGTAATGCAGAGTAAGAAAAACTGTAGAGAGGGCAGGCTGGAGGAGAGGGGTGTATGTGTGTGTGTATGTTTGTGTGTGTGTGTGTGTGTGTGTGTGTGTGTGTTGACACTGTCTTTGTCTGTGCCTGTGTGAGCATTAAGGAGATAGAAGAATGTACCTTAGTCAATGTTCTATTGCCATGAAGAGACACCATGGCCAAGGCAGTCCAGTATTAGCATGACAGGAAGCGTGGTGGCATGCAGGCGGACATGGTGCTGGAGAGAGAGCCAAGAGTTATCAGCATCCACCGGCAACTGGAAGAGAGTGAGAGAGAAATGCTAGGCCTGACTTGAAACCCCAAAGTCCACCTCCAGTAACATTCCACCTTCAACAATGCCATCCCTCCTTCAATAAGGCCACATCCAATCAAGTCAAGTAGCACCACTTCCTTAGGACCAAGCATTCACACATACGAGCTTCTGTGTGTGTGTGTGTGTGTGTGTGTGTGTGTGTGTGTGTGTGGTGGGGGCGGTGGGGATATCCATTCCTTTTCACACCACCACAGAACCTCATTGGCTATTCTCCGACCCTCCATGGCCATTTTCCCGCCTCGGTCCTGCAGCAAGGCTGTCCAGGATTCCCAGCCTCCCTTTGCTTGTTGGAGCTCTACTGTCTGCCCTTCAGCTTTCACAGAATAGCTCTGATGTCTGCTGGCCTCAGAACAAGAGGGAAGGGTGGCCTGGCATGACCCAGAAGAGTGTAGCTCAGAACATGAAATGGCGCATATAGACGGAGACATCAAGCTGGCAGTGGAAGAGGCACTAGGGGAAGGACTGAGAACCAAGACTTTAAGAACAGATCAAGGGCCATTTCCTTTAACTGACTTCAGCCCTGCTTCCCATGATGCAGCTCTATGCATGTTGCCCAGGGAAATAAATGGAGTGCATTGTGAATACTAGTGATCTGGCCAGTGAAGGATTTGTCTCAAGTGTGTGGGGGGGGGGGGGGGGGGGGACTGCACATGTGTGTACGTGTGCCTCTGTGAGTGTATGTGTGTGTGCGCTTGACTGTGTGTATGTGCACGAGTGTGTGTGTATGTGCACACATGTGCACTTGAGTACTTGCCTGTGTGTCTGCACTAATGCATGCACACATGGAGGCCAGGCTTCTTCTTTATTGCTCTCTGTCCTACTTTTTGAGACAGGGTCTCCCCCTGAACCTGGAGCTCCCTGTGCCAGGTAGACTGGCTGTCCGGGAAGCCTCGAGAATCTGCCTGTCTCTGCCTCCCAGCACTAAGATTACAGGTGCACACCTCCATACCTGGCTTTGCTGCAAATGCTGGGGTGGGGCGGGTGATTCAAACTCAGAACCTCACCTTTGCACAGCGAGTGCTTTACCCACTGAGCCATATCACCAGCCCTGAGAATTTAAATTAATGGTGACTGTGGTAATTTTTGTCTGTGAGGTTACAATTTCTGTCCCAGGAACTACAAGTGGTTCTGCTATAGAGATGTGTGTTATTAAGTATTACCTGTGTTGGAAGGACATACAACAATACAGTGAAGCTCTGCTTGGCCCCTTGATTTTGAGATGTCACTGTCACTGTGATCTTGTTATCTCACAGCTGCAGGCTTCACACCTACATGTCGGACACAGCCTCTGGGTAGTTCCCTGCTCCTGCTCTGGGAAGCAGAGAGACTTTGGGGCGGGCTGGGAAGGTAGGAGCTGCCTTAGGAGTTTTTGCTAAACAGGTTTTGAAAGCCAAGAATCAGTGCAGAAGACTGGAGACCAAGGAACAAAAGTCTACCTTGAAGTTTACTTACCATTTCTTGATTCTTTGGTTTTTCAAGACGGGGTTTCTCTGTGTAGCTCTGACTGTCCTGGAACTCAGTCTGTAGACCAGGCTGGCCTCTAACTCAGAAATCCACCTGCCTCTGCCTCCCAACTGCTGGGATTAAAGGTGTGCACCATCACTGCTCAGCTTCCTCTTTCTTTTAAGAGAAAACCCATCTAAGTATCCCAGGCTAGCCCTAAATGTATGATCCTCCTGCCTCATACCTAGCAAGTGGAACCTACAGGTGTGTACCCCTACCTGCAATTGAACCTTCTGAGCATGGCTTTCCCATTCTTATCACCAGGGCTACATTTTTCTTCACTCTCTCCTCTTCTCCTCTCTTCCTTCCTTCCTCTCTCCCTTCCTTCCTTTCCTCCTCCCTTCCTTTCTTTGCTTTCTTGGCAGGCCTTGCTGGGTAGCCCTGGCTATATGTAGCCCAAGCTGACCTTGAACTTCTGCCATTGTCTCCTGAATTGCTGAGGTTACAGACAACAGCCACCATGCCTAGCTCCCAAGCCTGTTTCCCTCCAAATCCCTCTCTCTTCTCCTTCACACGACATCCATCAAGAAAGCCCACTCAGATTAATCCTTTCATCAGGCAGCCTCTCGTTCTCCTTGGTTCTCTTGTTCTTTGTGCTGTTAATTCTTTTGTACTTGTTCCAAGTACAAAAGCTTGAGACTGCGTAATTTCCTCCGCTGTGAAATGTGCCTTCCCCTGCTGGATTAGAAGCCAACCACTCCCAGATTCTTCCCACTCCGGCCCTTCTCTCTCCGGACTGAAGTGCTTTCTGGCTACTTGGCCATGAGTTAGGGACTTCGCCATAAACCCAAAGAAGCCTGTTGTACTGCCTCCATCAGCCTTAATTATAAGGCAGTTGGAGTAAGTTTGAACACTCTGAACCTCTGTAACTCTCTTCCAACATTTTGCACCTAGGAGACCATCAAAAAGAAGACATTTCCATCCCTTCTTGGCTCCATAATTGTGGATACTTGTGCTTCACAAATACTGGCAGGGCTCGAATGTCTGGAGTAGAAACAATGACTTAATTCTGAAATTGTGTTCAAATCTTCTGAGAGACTCATGGCTGATCCACAGAGATGGCTTGAGGCTTGCCTGTCTCCTCTGGGCTGCAGTTGACACTTATGAGGGGGAATTTACATACAGTATTGTGGTCCAGTCCCCAGCCAAGAAAGCAGTGCCTGAGGAGGATGGGCTACATCTTCAGCCTGAGTCTGGAGCAGAACAGCATGTCTTATATTTAAGGTGGTGGTATTCTGTTGTGTGCTGTGTCCAGCTCTCTGAGCTTTGAGTAAGCGCCAGACTGAAAGCCTTCATGTCTGCCTTCTGTTAACAAGAATATGTACTTTCCAGAACCTGGAACCATCCATTTTCCATGTACAGTGGTGTTAGAATGAACCCAAACCTGAACGTTTGTAAGTGTGTTGCTCTAGTGGAACAGTGGCTTTCCATGAGAGAGTGTTCTCTGTGTCATCTGTCACTTTCCAAGTAGCTTACACAGTCAAGGGTCATCTCCATTCCCTCACTCCTGCAAACTATACACAGCCGTTCTTACCACCACTCCCCACACCAGCCATGTCATTTCCTCCTCAGGCTCTTTGTGCTCATGTCTGAAAGCAATAAAAATACGTGTCCTGTTACAATGGCATGTCACCAGAAACACAGAGGACATTGAAAAGTGAACAATAACCCTGGGGAGGTTTCGAACACAAGTCAGCTTTGTGATCAAGTTGCCCTGGCCCTTGAGCAAACCCATTTTTGCCTTAGGCAAATGGAGGCAGCTTACTCATCTGTCTGAAACCTAGTCTTATCACTTGAGCTCCTGTATAGTGTAGCACTTTATAAACATATGGCCCCATGGATGTAAAGAGCTCGGCATACTAGGCTAAAGGCCTGCTGCTTGAGCCTGGCCCTATCTACCTTGTGTTACAGTTTCTTGTAAGAGCCAACTCCTGAACACGGTACACATGTGCTGATTGACGCTGCCATTCATGGTTTCCTTGAAGCCAGAGAGGCTCCTGCATCTTGAGAACTATCCCGATCTGCATTGGTCCAGAATGTAGTAATGTTGAAATGTATTTTTGTTCCACGGCTGTTTGTCAACACGTTACCATTTGCATAGTATGGTCCATTCGAGAGCTGGATTTTTGGCAATATTTTAAGAGTCCTAGATTAGGTGCTAATTCATTTCCTAATGAACAGCATATGCTTGCGTTAATGGAGCCCTTCTACATCCAGCAGACTCCACTGCTAGACTCAACTTCCCTTCCAAAAGAAGTTTCAGTGCTTAGCTGGCTCCTTAGTATATCCTCAGAACAGTGGGATGTATCCGTATTTCCTCCCCTTAATTATGCAAGCTTGTCTTTATGCAAATTGGCACACTGGGTGACTTCCTGGTGCCGAGCCATGTGCTGTACCCACACCTCCACCATCTGAAGTCACAAAATGAGTTGGTTGTTACTCCTTGGCTTTCTCTTTCCTCCCCCGGACCCCCTTCAGTGTTCTTCTTCCTCCTGCCCTTCCCCCTGCCAGATCCTGCCCATTCAAAGCTCACACTAGTTTTCTCCTCTGGAATTTAGACTCCCAGGGTTGCCTGTTGCACAGGCTTGTTGGAACCTTCTCATGAATCTCCAGATTGGGTCCCCTCCACGCTCTCCCTCCCCCACATGCTTTCTCTCCTAAGCTTACCAGTCCTGCCTCTCTCCAGGCAGCAGGGGCCTTCTAGTGGAACTCTGCAAGGGCAGCCCAGTGTTAGCCATCCTCTGCTGCTGTCCTCTCTGCTGCCTGGCGCTTCCTCACTGCCTCTCTTTACACAGCAAGGCTGGCAGATTACTCACTGTACCTTCTGAGTGACTGAAATCTTGTCATTCTCTCAGTGATCAGATGGATCAGTTAGATGTAGAAAAGTTGTCTCTTGAATCAAACCTTTTATCGGGACTTCATCCTCACTGTATTTTTCCGTAGCTGAACATTTTAACAATGGATTTCTTAAAATATTGACATTCTAAAGGACTATATATGCCAACGGTATAGAGTTTTTGGAAGATGTATAAGAATAAAAAATATAAGGATAAATAAAGTCTTGGAGCTGCCCTTTTGAAAACATTCTACTTATATTTTAGCATTTTCTTATTGGCTTTCAGCTTAAATAAAATGCATATAACATAACACTATATGTTTTTAATTAAAATATACAGACTATATATTCATTATGTGTACAGATGTGTGGAATTAAATGTGTGTGTGTGTGTGTGTGTGTGTGTTTAACTACCATCTTAGTTACCAATGAAACACCATGACCAAGGCAACTTACAAAGAAAATGTTTAATTTGGTTCTCATGGTTGCAGAATGCTGGAATCCATGACTGTCATTACAGGGAACATGGCAGCAGGAAGGGATGGTGCTGGAGCAGTAGCTGAGAGCTCACATCCAGATCCACAAACAGAAAGCTGAGATAGCTAACTGGGAATGGTGCGGGTTTGGAAACTTCAAAGCCTCCTTCAACATGGGCACACCTCCTAATCCTTCTCAAACAGTTCTTCTAACTAGGGACCAAGTATTTAAACCTATAGGGGCCATTCTCATTCAACCCAGTACAAGTTTTATGGGAGATAGAAGTTAAAGTCATCAAGTAAGAACAGTGAATATTATCTTAATTACTCTTGAAAAATTAGCTGCTGTAATAATTTGTTGCTAGCTGTAAATTATTTTGCATTTATAAATTATTTAATGACTATGCAATAATGTAGCTATTAATTTAAAATTTACATTTAATTTTAATGTTTATGGGACTATAATTTCATATATATATATATACTTGTATAAAATGTACTGTGATCATATCCCCATGTTATCCACGTGTATCTCCATCTTCATCCTACCAACCTCTGCTTTGGAAATCCTGCTCCTACTTTCTGTTTCTAGGCCTACCATATTAGGATTGCTTGTATGAGCTGGGATGGAAGGTTATTTACCTGTACAAAGGCAATGTAACAGTGCCTACACCACTTCCCCTCTCCCAGCAAGGGTTAACTTGCCCATATGGCCTTCTGGAAGAGGTGGAGCCCCTCCCCACCCCTGCTGGGATGTTGCTGGTCCAGCCTTATGCAAGTCTCCTTTCAGCAACCATTGTTGTTATGAGATCATGGCTGCAACAGCCGTGTCATGTACAGAAGTCGGCAGTTCGCAGCGTTCCTCCCCGTCTCTGGCTCTTTCTTCCTTCCCTTTTCAAAAACAAAGGATTAAAAGAAATATGACTCTTAGACTGAAGGTATGGTGGTACAAATCTTTAATCCCAGCACTTAGGAGTCAAAGGTAGGTGGATCACTGTGAGTTCAAAGCCACTGTAGATGGCATAGTGAGATATGTCATATATATATGTGTATGTATATACATATATGGTGTGTGCATGTGTGTGATGTGTAGGTTTTTGTAGGTTTTTTATATATGCATGTACGTGTGTGTCTGTGTATATGTTTATGTGTATGTGTATGTTTATGTGTGTATATATGTGTATGTATATATCTATATATCTGTGCATGTGTGTTTATGTGTGTATGTATGCACGTATTATTTTTGCTTTACACATGAGGAACTGAGTGTCCCGTATTAATCCTTGACTGAGTATGACTTTTTTTTTTGTTTTTTTCCGAGACAGGGTGTTCTGTAATCCTGTCTGTGTAGCCCTGGGTGTTCTGTAACTTACTCTGTAGTCCAGGCTGACCTCGAACTCAGAGATCCGACTGCCTCTGCCATCCAAGTGTTGGGATTAAAGGCATGTACCACCCTGCCCCCCCACCCCCACCCCCGTAGAGTCTGATGCTCTTGCAAATACATTCAACCCCTAAATTGCTATCCCTCCTTCTGCTGAGCCACACCCTGTTTATTATCAGCTGGTGTTTGCTGGGTTAAGCAGAGTTACACCTTTGGAGAGAGACGGGCATAGAGCAGAGAAGGATGCCTCAGATTTTAAAAGTGACATTCTCTCAAGTGTGTCAAGTCTTTGCAGATGTATGGGTCACATGAGTGGCCTTGCGCTGTTGATGTGGCATGCTATGTCATGTCACAGTTCTTGTATTCCTGTTGTCAAGAGTTTCCTTTGTTTGGACTATGTCTGAGGTTTTCGTATCTCTGAGAAATTAGTGTTCCCTTCTGAAAACAGTGTAGCTTCCATCCTATGTAGTTTCTAGTGAGAACAATGCCGCTGATTAGGGAGGTGTCAGTGACTGTGATTGACAGGCGCTGTCCCGGTTCCAGCTCTGTCACTGACTTCTTTATGATCTTCAATGGTCTGAGAACACATGGCCTCTCTTTGGTTTATCTCCCATCAGGACGTCAGAGAATGGAATTCCTCCAGAAAGTGGAATGTAGGGACAAAGAGATAACATACATGAAACTTTGCCTCCCTAAGGGTTAACCGTAGGTGCTTTTTCTCTCATGTGCTTAAGAAAAGACTAAAGCATCCCAGCCTTCAGACTGTGAGTTCCACTGGGAAGAAATCCATTCAGAACCAAGAAATTGTTCTCTCTTTCATGCTTACTATTGGTTTCTTTAAAGATCAGGTATGACTCATTATCCTCTTGTCCTTCAGCTTTGTAGAACTACCCTACGATATTTTACTGTGTGGGGTGATTATGTGTGTTTTTAATCTTCCTCGCCGTTTTCCTTTGTTGGACTATGTCTGAGGTTTTCGTATCTCTGAGAAATTAGTGTTCGCTAATTTCTTAGGGATTAGATTCCTGTTTTTTAGATAGAGTCTTACCACCTATCCCTTTGCTAGTGTGAAACTAGCTATATAGTCCAGAGTGGTCTCAAACTCAGAATCCTCCTGTCTCCGACCTCCCCATGGCCAGCATATGCTGGCTTTTGAGAAAACAGGAACAAACAAGTACTAGTTAGTGACTTTCTTGGGATCAGCTCAGGAGGCCGTTGATGTTTCACTTAGGAAGTCTGTTTAGTAGCTCTAACATTGCCTCCTTCTTACAGGACACGAGTTGAACTTTGGGCCTTTATAGAGAATAGTATGTATCACCTCTGACTTGATCTAAGTAATTTGAGACCTTTTACCCCATGAGCACAGGGCTCGTACTGAATGGAACGGAGCCTAGTTCCTTCCCATTGTTTAGAAACAGTAGCAACAGATTTAAAAATTGCCCTCTACCCTTAGAGTCTCAATTTTCGCTTTGCTCCTGGAAACTTAACACTCTCCTCTTCTTCACTGAGATCTGTGAGGATTGTGGGGAATGAGGTGTGGAGAGGAGGCAGTAGTCAGATGGAATATTCTCTGGGCCTTCCTGGCAGCAAGTGGTGATTTGGTTTCTAAAATAGTTCTTTAAAAATTGTCATTATGCAAATGAAAAAATAAATAACCCCAAATCTAGGAATCGCTGGCTTTTGTTCTCCAAAACTGAGCAAACCCTAGGATTCCCTTTTTCATCCCGAGCACACCTTAAGCCCAGCATGATCTGCATTGGGTTTCTAGATTATGGAGAAGTTAGAGGTTCCTGTTTAAGTTTATAGTGGACTGAATGAATTTTCCTTTGGTCTGTGAGAATTAGCAATGCATTTCTGCTCTGAAGAGGTGCTGTACAGACCCGAGCAATCAAATGCAGTGTTCACAATATGTTCAAGTGAGTGGGATCTAAGAGCCCTCTCTCCCTCACTCTGTATGTTTCTGCATCTCTTTTTCTGTCCTTCTTCCCGTAGCATAGTCTCTGTCTTTCTGTTTCAGTTTCTATTTCTTGGTTTCTTTGTTTTTCAGTTTCTCTGTCTCTGTCCCTCTGTCCCTCTGTCTCTGTCTCTGTCTCTGTCTCTGTCTCTCTCTCTCTCTCTCTCTCTCTCTCTCTCTCTCTCTCTTTGTGTATGTGTGTGTGTGTGTGTGTTTCATTATAGGATCTTGCTGTGTACCCCAGGACAACCTTGGCCTCATTATGTAGCTCCTGATCTTCCCACCTCAGCTCCGAGTTGCTGGGATTGCAGGCTTGTGCTATCATGATGCCTGGCTCCTCTGTGGATCTGGTAGCTTATTTACTCTCATTGCCTGGTCTTGCCACATCTCAGAAATTCCCCCAATGCTAAATTTGAAGATTTATGAGGCTTTTGTTTGTGTGTTTGTTTTTCTGTTAAAATATGGGTCTAGAGACTTCCAGCTTTGCCTAACCCACATGGCCCCGGGTTATGTGCTGATGTCCAGCTTTGGAAGGATCTTAGAAATGTGGGAGAAATCTCTTAGATGGGGAGAAACTCAAGGAGCAGTGTGGAAGGCAGGTTCCAAATGAAGTTCACTTTTCCTCAGCACGTGGCAAAGATGACTATACTTTGGGTGGCAGACTTGGTAGCATGAGAATCGGAAGGACCTGATGCCCATGCCTTCAAGTCCGCTCTCACTGAGTACCTACTGTTTGCTTGGCCCCTGGTCAAGAGCTAGAAGCGCCTGGGGCAGCTGTCTGCTCAGTATCTCTGTGACTTGATGCAGCTGTCGGGGTTCCAAACACCTGAGTTACTGCTGTGTACTCTAAGAGTAACAGAGAGTGTGTATAGGGTTGCTCAAAATTTCAAACTCGGGCTTGTTTGTTTTCTTAAAAGGAAATCCAGTTTAGGGAAGTTTGATCATGGGTCCTTTAGAGTTTAAGTAGCCATGGAAGGCTTCAGGCAGCTGACATGGAACCAGAATTTTCTACAGGTCACATTTCCTTAATATTTCCTTAATGTCAGCGTTCTTAAAAACCTTCGTCCTTTGGTTCTGTTATCCTTTTATTCCATCCTCCTGCCTCTGCCCTGAGTCTTTTCTAATGTCTTTCTTGGGTAGCATTGCATCCCACAGCCTATGAACAGTCCTTAAGCTCTGAGAATGGGTCTTATTTATTTACATGTTCCTTTTAAGGCAATACAGTCATAGAATATGATTCCACACCCAACTGAATTACATACCTGAGGATATTTAGGATTCTTGGTAGAGAATTTTGAGTCACACAGAATAACAATGTGTACTTAAAATACTAAATGGTGGGTGTATTTCTCCGAATTGATTATTCCTATCAGACTTTCTAATCTGATTTTCCTTAAAGTCATACAACCCAAATATTACCATCTTACAAAGCCAGCCATGGTTACGGATACTCTTGCCAACCCTCCCTTGAGTGTGTTTCCTAAACCCAAGCACCTTGTCCTGATGCCAAATCTCAGTTGTGTAACTGCAATAAAAATTCCAGAAGAGACCTTGTGAGTCATGCATTGTGTCCGAACTGGCTGGCACCGAGCAGCCACTCAAATATTTGTGAACAGATGAATGGATTGAACACAGGATACTGTGGCCTTGGTACCTGTGTGAAGGGAACAGGGAGTGGATAGGGATAGTTAAACAGTGGCCACACCTTACCAAAGGGTAGGTCTTGGGCTAGCTTTACATTACATTGCGTGGGTATTCTTGGTGCTGGATTTGGATTTCCTTCCCTGTCTTCGCTTCTGTTTCCATGCAGCTCTTTTTTTTGTTGTTGTTTTTTATGCCTCTGCACAAGCTCTCTTATGTGATTGCCATAGAGTGTAATTGTTCCCATCTCTGAGCCTGTATCAACTGATTTTGGCATTTTGTTCTCCTTAGCACCACTCACTAACCAACCAAGCCAGCCAGCTAGTTAGTGTTCGTAGTGACTTGCCAATCCTGGAGGAAACTCTACTCTACAAAGCCATGTTTCTTGGGGAATTTGGGACAGTGATTGAAGATGCCCCTCAGAAGAAATCATGGATAATCAAGTTTGTGTTTTATTTTGTTTGTTTTCCCAAGAGAAAGGAACCCTAGAGTTCTTTGAATGACCTGTACCTTATGTTCAGTGGTGACCTTGTGGTGACAACGTTGGACTATGGTCTCAAAGAATGTCATTTCAGGCCCTGGCTGTGTCACTGGCCTAGAGAATAGCCATAGGCAGCCCCACCCCCTCATTGACCTTGACTTCCTAATTTCTAAGAGATAGGGCCTATCCCTTGGCTGATTGTGAGAACTACACAGTAGTATATGGGAAAGTGCTTTGTAGGCTGGGAAGTCATGTCTGCCTTGAATTATTAGCTTCGTCTTGGCTCTTTAAGTGGCAGGGCCGATCTTCATGCCAAGAATTCTTATCAGAATGAACAGTGAGTAAGGCAAAGGTCTTTGCAGCACCCTCTGGGGGCCAGAAGCATCTGCTTCTGCTGTGAAGGCTTTCTCAGTCCCATAACCGCGGCTTGCCCTTGGGTGGTAGGTCATCAGAGGCCTCGGAACACTAAAGGGCAGGTGAGGTCCCAGTGCGTGTTGAGAACGGTGGGCCAGGAAGGTTTGGAAGGAAGCGACTCCTTAAGGAGATGCCCTGAGGGCAGGCACTCCTGTCTGTCTGGTTCTCAACCTGATGTTTTCACTCGTTAAAGTGAGAAGAGCTAAATCTATTGCATGGTCCTATTGGATGGTCCTGTGTTTGCACCTTGACTTCCTTTGCCTCGCTGCAAAATAGGCAGAAATAAAATGACATCATACAGATATTTGGGGGCGATTTTATTAGCCTTTCCTGATAAGAGATTACTTACCAAATATTTTCAGAGAGCACACAGCCTTATGATGAGAGGCATGCGAGACACCATGACATAGAATGTGTCTTCTGTGAATTCTTTATTGAAATATAGGCAGTTTGAGGCGGCAGACAGCTCAGCAGTTAAGAGCACTGGCCACTCCTCTAGAGGACCCAGGTTCAGTTCACAGCACTCGAGTGGCGGCTCAACAACTGTACATAACTGTAATTCTAGAGGGAATCAGACACCCTCTTATGTCCTCAGTTACTGCACAGATATGGTACGAATACCTACATGCAGACAAACATCCATTCAATCATTTTTTTTTTTAAGCTAAACTAAAAATAGGAAGTGCTGGGAGAGGGGACAACTTGAGTTAGAACAGTTAGGAAGTGGCTTGGCTTTCAGACTTGAAGATGTGACTCCATCAACGATAGTCAGCCTGTTGCAATTTTAATTTAAAACTGTGTGTGTGTGTGTGTGTGTGTGTGTGCGCGCGCGTGCACACATGCATGTGCATATTCATATACTGAGTAAGTTGGGATTGTTCTGTTTTGTTTTTCCTGGACAGGGTGATTACAGAGCCTAGGGGTTTCTCAATAGCTGTCTGGAGAAGATGGAATCTCAGGTGGTTGTGAGGCATTTGGAATTGGAGCCTGGGGGGCAGGCTGCTGCTGAGGATCACACCTCTCCCTCGAGTGTTTGTGGCTGGAAGGTCTCATGAGGCTTCTGTCTCTTCTCAATGCACGATTGAGGCTAAAGAGTGCTTCCTGGACTCTGGTGCATGTGCACACCCCCCCTAGAGATTGTTAGAGATGAATTCTCCCTAGGACGTTTAATTTGTGCTCAGGTTTTAGGGTGTCTGAAGGTACCAAAAATGAAAATGTTTCCGGGCAGTGGTGGAGAGTGCCTTTAATCCCAGTACTTGGGAGGCAGAGGCAGGCGAATTTCTGAGTTTGAGGCTAGCCTGGTCTACAGAGTGAGTTCCAGGACAGCCAGGGCTACACATAGAAACCTTGTCTCGAAACTGCCCCCCCCCC
>JADRCD010226271.1:586-14246 GCA_019843815.1 Montemys delectorum
TTTTTAAATACTGGCAGCTAATTTAAAAAAAAAAAAAAAAAAACTGTTTAGCACATTAGGTGGGCCAAGTAAACATGAGCATGTGCTGCTGTATTGATCTAGGCCATTGCTCTAGACCACTGCCACAGCCCAGCCCACCTTTGCCCATCATCCTGAAACCTGCCGCAGTCTCAAGCCCGTGACTCTTGGGAGCTCAGAGGAGCCAGAGGAGGATTCCCTGAGGCTTACTCACCCTCTCCTGCGGAGGCTCCACGGCCCTCCTTGGCTACACAGCAGCCATTCTCCACAGCTCTGGAGGCTTCTGGTGGGGTCTCAGTTCCCTCTCCTTCAGCTGGGGCTCCACCCTTCTGCCCTGCAGCTGGGCTCCCCTCCTCAGGTTGAGGTTCACTCCGCTTCTCCAAGTCTCCATTGGGTAGCAGATCTGAGGTGCCAGAGTCCTGGGCCATGGGCTGAGACTTGGTGGTCGCCGCTGCGTCCTTGGGGGTGTCGCTGCTTTCCACCTGGAAAGATGAAGAAGGACAAAACATAAGGACAAGACCTTTGAAGGTTTAAAGGATCAAGCAGGTGGGCCAGTCTGATCCTACCACCCCAGGATACCCCACTGCATTCTATTTCACTAGGACACAGACTTCCCACTTCTAAACAAACGATCCTGCAGCTGTGCATGCAGCCCAGTTGGTAGAGTGTTTGTCTAGCAAACATGAAGCCCTGGGTTCAGTTCCCAGCACTGTGTAAACCAGGCACAGTGGTACACACCTGTAATCCTAGCACTCACCAGGTAGAAGCAAGAGGATCAGAAGCTCAAGGTCATCCTTAGCCACATATTAAGTTTGAAGGCAGCCAAGGCTACATGAAATCCTGCCTTAAAAAAATAAAAGCATGGGGCTGGTGAGATGGCTCAGCTGGTAAGAGCACTGACTGCTCTTCCAAAGGTCCTGAGTTCAAATCCCAGCAACCACATGGTGGCTCACAACCACCTGCAATGAGCGCCTTCTTCTGGTGCATCTGAAGACAGCTACAGTGTACTTATTTATAATAATAAACCTTAAAAAATAAAAAACTAAAAGCAGGGCTGGCAAGATGGTTCCATTGGAAAAGGTTTTGCTATGCAAGCTGGGTTACCTGAGTTCAATTCCCACACCAAAGAGAACCAACTCTGCAAAACTGTCCTTTGACCCCCAAAACACTCTTATGTATGTGCCCATACACAGATGAACATAATAAATGAAAACTAAAACAGCCGGGCGGTAGTGGCACATGCCTTTAATCCCAGCACTTGGGAGGCAGAGGCAGGCGGATTTCTGAGTTTGAGGCCAGCCTGGTCTACAGAGTGAGTTCCAGGACAGCCAGGGCTATACAGAGAAACCCTGTCTCAAAAAAACAAAAAAACAAAAAAACAAAAAAAAGAAAAGAAAGAAAGAAAAAAAGAAAACTAAAACAAACAAAAGTTCCTCATGCTCCATCATTGAAACTGGACCCCTCCTCAGGAAATTCAAATGCCACCCAACCAATTCCAGCCTGACTTCAGCTCTCATAGCCTTCCTTCTATGTTCCCATGGAAGAGGGAGGTGTCAATGTGGTCCTCCATAAGAAGCCTTCTCTGGGGGTTGGGGAGATGGCTCAGCAGTTAAGAACACCAATTGCTCTTCTGGAGATCCTGAGTTCAATTCCCAGCAACCACATGGTGGCTCACAACCATCTGTAATGGGATCTGATGCCCTCCTCTGGTGTGTCTGAAGACGCTACAGTGTACTCACATACATTAAATAAATAAATATATAAATAAATAAATCATTACTACTATTATTATTATTCTCTGGACCTAGCCTCATAGCTTTCCGTCCCCCACAGGTTTTCAGACCAAGGCTAACCAGGGCCTCAAGCTCACAGGCCTCCCTGGAAAAACAAGAGGCTGCTTCATCCCCTGGTGCCTGAGGTCAGAACCTGCTAAGGCTCCTACTGGTAGAAACCAAGTTACTCTGGCTGCCCTCACATTATCCTGGAACCCTAGTTCCCTTTCAGTATCTCTCAGCTTCCTGGGGAAGCAAGGAAAGGTGCCAGAGCTCTGTTCCCCCATCTCGTGTGTGTGTGTGTGTGTGTGTGTGTGTGTGTGTGTGTGTGTGCACGCTCCAGTGAGCTCTGTTCTTGCTCATCTGGAGGCAAGTGCTCAGAACATCTCGGAAGACTGGAGGTGACTGATTGGTCTGCTAGCTTCACAGGCTCTAGAGAGTGCTCAGTAATCCTACAGTTACAAAATGCTCAGGGGTAGGAAGGGGCAGAACTGCCTCAGGAAGCCCCAGGTGAGACCTGAGTCAGGCACGGTGCCATGTGCCAGGAATCCCAGATTTTGAAGGGAGAGACAAAGGGATCAGAAGCTCAAGGTCACTCTAAGCTACATAGTGAGTTTGAGGCCAACCTAGCTACATGAGACCCTGTCTCAAAAATCAAATCAAACAAACAAAAAGGCTCACATCTTTTTGAAAGGTAAGGTGACTATACTTAATCAACAGGTACTCTGCCTGAGTCTTTTGTTGTTCTTTGTTTCACAGGGTCCTGGCCTTGAACTCATTATATAGATAAAGGTGACCCTGAACCTTTGCCTTTGCTTCCTGAGTGGTATCCTCAGACAATGAGCATGTTATCACCTTGCCTAGACACTTTTTTCTATTATAAAAGTAATGGGCCAGATGTGGTGGCACAGAGGCAGAGCCAAGCAAATTTCTTTGAATTCTAGGCCAGCAAGGGCAACGTACTAAGAGTCTGTCTCAACAAAAATATACAAATTTTAATTAGTAATAAAAATCAGACGTACAGGGCTGGAGAGGTGGCTCAGCAGTTAAGAGCACTGGCTGTTCCTCCAGAGGTCCTGTGTTCAATTCTCAGCAACCACATGGAGGCTCACGACCATCTATAGTGGGATCTGATGCCCCTCTTCTGTCTGATGCACTCTTCCTTTATGCAGGCATACATGCAAATAGAGTGCTCATATACATATATAAATAAGTCTTTTAAAATAATCAGACACACGTACTACATTTTTGTGTGACAGAGTTGCAGTTAGACTACATTTTTGTGTGACAGAGTTGCAGTTAGCCTAGGCCACTCTCAGACTCACTATGTAGCGAAGGTTCACTTTAAACTCCTGACTCTCCTGCCTCTTCCTCCGGAGTGCTGGGATTACTGGCTTGTACCAACACACCCAGTTTATGTGAGATTGGGAATTATACCCACAAGTATTCTACCCACTAAGCCAAATCCCAATTCCCATAAAAAGTTGAATTGCACAAACCAAAGCTAAGCTGGCAAGATGGCTCAGCAGGCAAGGGTACTTGCTGCCAAGCCTGCGACCCTGAGTCTGATAAGCAGGACCCACGCGTCGGAAGGAGAGAACCAGCTCCCGCAAGTTGTCCTCTGACCTCCTCCTGAAAGGGTCTGTGTGTCTCTCTGTCTCTGTGTGTGTCTCTGTGTGTGTCTCTGTCTCTCTCTCTCTCTCTCTCTCACACACACACACACACAAACACACACATACAAACACTCACACTTAATAAAGGTAAACAGAAATTTTTAAAGAAAATAATTGTTTTAAAGGTTAAACTCCTATAATAATTCCACCCCCCCCCCAAGTTATTTTTTCCCTGAAAATCATTAGCAGCTTGACAGCATCCTTTTCAGCCCTCACCCTCATCCCCAAACAGGATTTCAGCATGTGGCTCTGGCTGACCTTGAACTCAAGGAGATCCGTATGCCTTGGCCTCCCGAGCACTAGAATTAAAGGCGTGAACCAGACTCCCGTCTTTATTGCTCTGTCTCAGGCTAGAGAGACGGCTCATGGTCAATGGCTCTCGAAGAGGACCTAGGTTCAATTCCTAGCGATTCCATGGTGGCTTACAACTAAAACTCCAGTCCCAGGGGGTCCAGTGCTCTCTTCTGACATCCAGAAGGCACCAGGCATGCACATGGTGATCATATATACATGCTGGCAAAAATTCATATACATAATTAAAAACCAAACAAAATAAAACAAGGTTTCACATAGTCTAGGCTGACTTCAAATAAACTGTGTCTGAGGCTGGCCTTGACTCCTGGTCCTCCTGCTCTGTGTGTGTGCCAAGTGCTGGGATGGCAGGCATGTGCCTCTTTAGACTTTTCACAGTCGCATGTAAATTACGAGTTTATCCACAGTCACACACACAACGAGATCCAAGATTGTGTTTTAATCATACTACCCAGAAGGTTCTAGAACTCGCTTCTGCCCTGACAAATACAATGGCATCTCTCCACACCCACGCATATGGCTCTCCCTCCTGCTTAGTGGATGCTCTGTGACTCACATCAACTTTGTGCTCTGGGGTTGAGCTTCTTCCTGCTGTGGTGAGCCCTATGACTTCCAGTTCCCTATAGCTAAGTATATCTGTAGGGCAGTCCCGGGGGACTGAGTATAGAGAAATGCCAAGCCCGCCTCAGGAAGGTGGCAGCACCAGCACATAGCCGGAGAGGCCCAAGCTGCTGGCCCCTCACCTCACAGCCTCCATGTCACGTCTGGGACGGGAACTGTGGGCTCACTGCTATCTGGTGAGGATCCCTAGGAGTTAGCAAACTCAGGGTCTGACTAGGCCACCTTCTGAGGGGCCCAGCAGTTAGCCTAGTAGATCCAGCAGTCTGTGCTTCAGGCTCTGCATCAGGGAGAGAGAAAAAGCTGAGGAGCTGCAGTGTTGCATGCCTCAGCAGCTGAGGGTTCTGGGAGGCTGCAGCACAAAGAGGAAGTGCCAGGTGGGAGGGAGAAGACCCCCACAGGCCATGCCAGGCTGCTGGGCAGCTGCATGCAGAAAAGAGGAGCAAATAGATGACCACCCATGTCCTTTATTCCCAGCCCCCATGCCATGTGTCTGACCCACTTCAGGGCGGAAACTGCACCTTGCACCTTCCTCTGTCAGTCCGTCTGTCACTCTGCAAGGTTTAGGTGAGTCACGCATGAGAGAAGGCCATGCCTCACTGCCCTGGTGGACACTTTCCAGGGACCAGTAGTACCAGGTACCACAAAGCCAACGTGTACTCCAGGGAGGTGGGCAGGTTGCTCTCTCTCTCAGCCACTTGCTGCCCCTACAGAGCTGCAGGAGATCATCCAATAGGATCCTACAACCTCCTCACTCAAGGACTCACTTCCTGTTGATACCAACTCCACAGCCCAGGGAGCCCGGAGTGCTAGCTCTCTGCCTGGCCACGGTCTTTCAAACATACTGCATAGGTGCTTCCCCACCAGCCCTGCCAGAAGGACCTCCTCTGCAGTAGCATCAGATACACCCAGAGGTGGGAGCCAGTACACAGGTGGATAAAGAGATGGAAATCCACCACACACTGAGCCTACCATCAGCTCAAAGGCTGCAAGGCCTACCTCTTCCCATTGTTCCACACCATCCCTCACCCCTCCCCATTTTGGTGCTGGGAATTAAACCCAGAGCCTTTCTTCTGTGTATTATGTAAATGCTACTAGGGAGCTAGATACCAGCCCCACCACCATCAAACCCTCTTCCTAACACCCCTATCCTCTCCTGCTTGACTACGGTTCCTATTTTGTCTTGTTTTTTGAGATTGGGTCTTAACTAATTCAGGCTAGCCTCATGTAGCCCAGGCTAGCCTCATGTAGCCCAGGCTAATCTTCAATTCCTGATCCTTACCTCCCCACTACTTGCCCTGTTGAGTGCTGGAATTACAAGTATGCTTTATCACACTTGGTTTATACAATGCTGGGGTGGAACCCTGGGCTTCATTTGTGTTAGGCAAGCACTCTACACAGTAAACCACTCCATTTCCTTTGAGTCAGCCACTGACCTGAGGTTCAAGTGAACTCATGACTCCTACACCATAGCTGACCCCCTGCTTCTCCTTACCCTACAGAACCCTGGGCTAAGCACGGCCTCTCTCCAGGGCTCTTGGGACCTGAACAACTGGGCAGAGTAAATCCACCTACAGGAACTACCCAGAGGAAGGAATCTAGACTGTAGTCGATGGACCAAAGTAGCCTTCCAGTTTCTGGTGAGGAGTTGGGGCTTACTAAAAGGGCATTTTAGGGGCTGGCGAGATGGCTGGAGAGTGGGTAAGTGCACTGACTGCTCTTCCAGAGGTCCTCTGCTCAATTCCCAGCAACCACATGGTGGCTCATTGCCATCTGTAATGCAATCTGATGCCCTCTTGTGGTATGTCTGAAGACAGCTACAGTGTACTCCTATACATAAAATAAATAACCTTCTTTAAAAAGGGGGGGTGGCATTTCGAGCAGCCAGGCCTCGAGTCTGCCTTGAGTCCTTCCCCTCCCCTGTCCCTATCACCTCCTGGACTCCTGGAACACAGGGACTTGGTTTGAGCCAGTTGGATGTATCAGAGAGCAGGGCCACACCACCACTCAATAAATATTCCCAATGGCGCTATTAACGACAAAGACTAGGTTCAAAGTTCAAACACCCAGCTCAGGAGCCCAGAGGGAGCTCTGACCCTGTGGCCGTGTCAGAGTGTCATACCAGCTGTTTCTGTTTGCTTTACTTTGACAGTGCCTCTGAAGAAGAGAGCCTTGCTCTGAGACAGACATTCCATGGGTCACTGCCGGCCATCTTAGGAGGCACTAAGCACAGCTGCAGGGGACAGCATCAGAGAGGCAAAAGCAGCAGTGAAGACCTTCTCCTCTGCAGAACTGGGGGGGAGGGGGGTGCTCTGGAGACTGTGTCACTAACATCCCAGAATTCAGTCAAACCTGGTCCCTTTGCCATCCATTGTCTGCCTCCCCCTCCCAGCATGCATCATTCTAGGTCTGGAAGCCCTAGTGTCCACCTATGCCCAGCTCTCAAAGCCCTCATCACACAGATGGCAGATGTGGAGAGCTGCTGGGTCCAACTTCACCCCGAGGACCAGTACAGTCCACCTTGGCTTGCAGCCCCAGAAGTTCTCAGAGTTTGCTGACCTTTGCCCCCTGCCAGGAACGATCCTATCCCTGTGTCTAGACAACTCTTCCCTGCCTCCCTGCTGCCCAGCACCCTCCTCAGCCTTTGCTTTCTGCAACACATTCTGAGCAGAGTTCCTGAGTGGTTCCTGCCAGGGAAACACCACTGCTCCCCTCAGGACATTTGGCAACGTGGCTAGAGATTGGTTTGGCGTCACGTGTCACACGCTGGCAGCTAGTGGATACAGGTCAAGGATGCTGTTACATGCTCTGACATCTACATGTCTAGCCTTAAGGAATACATTAAAAAAAAAAAAACTAACAAAAAAAAAATTCTGCGGTAGCTGGCTGTGGTGAGCCAGCCCTACAATTCCAGTGCTTGGGAGACATAAGACGATTGCTACAAGTTCAAGGCCAGGTCTGGGCTATGTAGGGAGACCTTGCCTCAAAAAATAAAAATAAACAGACTAACCCCCCAAATCCATGATAAATATAAATTTGTCTTTTTAACCATTTCGAAATATACATCAACTACTACATTCATGTTCTATGAGCCCCACACAGAAGTTCTGCACCCTTGAAACGGTAGCCCCAGGCCTATGCCTTGCTCCCATAGCCATAGAGATGACAGATGTGGACAGCTGTTGGGCCCAGTCTCATCCAGAGGACTGGTGGTGTCCACTGTGGCATTCCCTCCCCTCCCCCCACAGGCCACACTGTTTACGGAGTTCCCACTCTCCATCCCAGCATTCACCACGCTGGAGTGACGGCTTCTTTACAGTGTGCCTCCCCTCTGGAATGTGGGCTCTGCCTTTCCTTTTGTTGCCCCAGCATCCTAGCACTCAGCAAAGGACCTGGCGTCCACTCCTTTATAAAATCAATAAACTTAATTATCTCAAGGCTCCTGAGGCAGTTTGCGGAGTCCCAGCTCGTCTGAGGAAGATGGCACCAAGGCTGGCCTCTGCTCACACACATCTCTCATACTCCTCTGCAAAGCTTCCAGGGTGGCCCAAGTACAGGACAGCCATCTAAAGGACGGAAGTCACCTCCCTGGCTGAGTCTCACTCACAGGAAAGTGAGCTTTACGGTGAAAAGAAGGGCAGCCCCCACCCAGTTCAAGGGGGAACTAGGGGTCAATCAAGGAGCCTTCTGCAGGGGCCTGGCTAGACTCTGACCAGTTTCAAGTTCCTGCCACACACCCCACGTTCCAGCTAACTTTGCTGACCCATCCTGCCCCAGGTGAGGCCATGCTTCTCAAAGCAAAGAGAAGGGTCACAATCCCCATGGGGATTAAAAGTACTATGCTCATCCTACCCCACGTAGTGTGACTCTTTGAGAGTCTTTGCCACTCTCTGGAGAACCACAGCCTGTTTATCCTGTCCTTAGCCTTGTGCCCCCACACTTGGTCCTTCCCTGACCTCTCCTGGCTTCCCAGATGATGTCTTTCCTGAGGTGGAAAAGAGCCCGGTGTGTTGCATCTGTTACTTTTCTTATTGAAAACAAAACAAACCAACAACAACAACAGCAACAGCAACAAAGAAACACCTGACAAAAGCAACCTAAGGAAGGCAAGGTTCATTCCCGGATGCCATCCATCACAGGAGCAGGAGCTGGTCACGCTGCATCCCAGCCAGGAAGCAGTGATGAGCGTCAGCACCCGGCTTGCCCTCTTGGTTTTTAATCCAGGTCAGGATCTCGGCACCCCTCGTTATGTTGCTTCCCTCGTCCTGGCTGGCTCTTCCGACTTCAGTGAACCCAAACTAGCAGCTCTCACAGACACACCCAGAGATCTGTTAGTTAAATGATCCTTGGTCCTGTCAGGCTGGCAGCCACTGTTAACCATCACTTGAACACCATGCCCAGGTGAGGGTGAGAAAAGGGAACCAGGTCAGCTCTCCTAGGGTCACACGCACCCGCCGGTGCTGCATGGTAGAAGAGAGGCTGGTGTGACTGGACCCCCCCCCCCCCCCCCCCCCCCAGGGAGGACCCCGCGGCAGCGGACAACGCATCTGAGATCATTGTTAGAAGTGGTTCTAAACTGTGTGGCTCTAGCAAGGAGTCAAGATGGAGCAGAAATCAAGGTGGTGTTTTGTTATTCTTTTAAATTCATTGGAATAGTCTCCCAGTCTTACCAGCTACCCACCCCTGACCTCCAACCAGTGCTGGTGGGGAACCCAGCATGCTTAGCAAGTGCTCTACCACTGAGATCTACCCCCAATGCTAGGAGCAGCCATCTACAGTGATCTCTAACAACTCTATTGCAGAAGGTCTCTGACAACAGCCCAGACACTGTCCCTTTGCGCCATTTGCTGGGGCCTGGGGCTTCTTTCATCCCTTCATCTGACCAGTGAAAGTTGCTCTGTTTTTCTACACCCTCGCCAGCTCAGGATTTGCTTCTTGCTCCATGCTCCCTTTATTCCTATCCCTTAAAGGACACAGAGCAAGAACACAAAGCATGATGGTGCGTGCCTATCAGGAAGCTGGGTACAGTGACATACACGCCTTAACCTCTATACTCAGAAGGCAGATCTCTGCGAGTTTGACACTAGTCTGGTCTACATTGTGAGTTTCAGGACACCCTGTCCCACAAATAAAATAAAATAAAATAAAATAAAATAAAATAAAATAAGAGTAAACCCCCTCAGGTCTCTTGCATACTATCTTCCCAGGTAAGACTCGTTTTCAATGGAACCTTGGTCCACCCGACAGGCTGGTAGGCTTAGGGCCTGCCTCCCATCCCCTATACAACAGGCCTGCCCCACCTTGCTCAGCAAGGCCTCAGCAGGACCTGCCATTTCCACCTTGGTTCCTGCCCTCCTTTAGGGGCCATGCAAGCCCCACATTTCCCAGTAGATTTTCCTTGGCTTCCTTGACCCTCAAGGTCCACACCTGGTGGCACACCCCCCTACTGCCACCATTGATTGGCCTTCCCCAGAATTTTCTTCATGGTCAGGAGGGCAAACCTTCAGGCAGAGTTAAATTCCCATTCCAACTCTATCTTCCTCAGGCCTTCTGGAAGGCCACTGCTGGGGTGTGACCAGGAGCAGCAGCCCAGGACTAAAAGCCTAAAATCATGAGGGGATCAGCCATCAAGTCTCCGCTTAAAGAGCTAGCAAAGCGCAGGTCTGGTCAGGGAACAAGGAGGGGATTTAGTTCTGTTGGAGAAGAATCAAATGACTCTTAAGACTGGAAAAGTAAGCCACATTGCAAAGCCCTGGGAGCCGTAAAACTGCCCAGGCAGCTGAGGTTCAGTCAGCCCAGCGCTGCCTGGCTTCCCTTGGCTTCTGCCCTTCTGCCCTACAGCACTGCCCTCTGGAACCTACTCCCTCCTGGCTGTGCAGGAGGCTGCTGTGGAGTAAGGAGCCCAGCCTGGCTCAGCTGAGAGCAGCGCCAGCTCCCACCCACTCCTCCTCCCGCCCTTGCTGGGTTATTCTTAGCAAGAGTGACCTCAGAATGCTCCCTCCAAGCAAAAATAACCCTGGAGGAAGTTGGTGGGTATAAATCCCCACTGATAGGCATGCCGCTAGCAAACAGGGACCTGCCACCCCCACCACCCAACCCCAGGGTCTGGTGGGCCAAGGCAGAAACTGTCCTTCTGTTGCCCCAGCTAGAACCACCCACAGAGAACAAAGACCTCTGCAGAGCTGTCTGGGCTTGTGACCATGCAGGAACCCGCCTTACACAGCTCCACTAGTCCCAGTGTAGGGTCTTCAGGAACTGGTGAGCAGAGAACTGGCCCTTTCCACCGAGCGGCACACACAGGCCTGATTTCACATGCTACATGCCAGTCTCCTCCTCCCCAGCATGGGCACCGGCCAGCCCACAGGCCCGGGCCTAGGTGCCAGCTCCCTTCCTAAGCCCCTCCCAGCCTAGCAGCTGGCTTCCTGTTTCCTGTTGCCGGCAGTATCTTGGCCTTCACCAATGCAATGCTGCCAGCTCAGCAGGCCCATGCCTACTCTGAAGCAGCCTCATCTCCCAGAACTTGGGCCACCCCAGCCTCCCCAACTATACCTGGATTCCCGGGATTTGTGTCAAATTCTCCCTCAGTTATATTTTCTTTCTTTCTTTTATTTTTGAGAGAGGGTCTCACGTGGCCAAGACTGGTCTTGAACTTGATGCTGGCTAAGGATGACCTTGAACTTCTGACCCTCCATGTCTCAACATTATAGGTGTGTTTATGTAGTGCTGAGAATCAAAACCAGGGCCTAGTGCATGCACCACAAACACACTACCAACTGAGCTACACACCCAGATCTCAGCTTTCTCTGTATGTTTTTTTTTTTTTTTTGAACAGTATGCAGGTTTTCAAACAGCCCTACATTCATATACTAACTTAAAAAGTCTTTGGGGACCCAGGCTCCCAGGGAGAAGAAAAGCAGGGGGCTTCACAGTAGGGGGCGGGGGATCCAAGAGGTGAGTCTTTTAATTATTATTATTGGGATGTGTGTGTGTGTGTGTGTGTGTGTGTGTGTGTGCATATGTGTATGTGTAACACACAAATGTGTTCATGACATTGGTACTCTTTTGAAGGTCAGAGGACAATTCCTGAGAGCCAGTCTCCAGCCCACACAGATTCTTCAGGCTTTTACCTACTAAGTCATCTTTGCACCGGCCTTTACAGGTGACAAAGTGCTATGCTATTAGCCTTTTTATTCTTGGTCTCGGTACTCCATCGTAGGTAATGAAATAAATTCTATTTGTCAGACATACAAAGGAGCTGGTATGAATTGTGGCAAGTTCAAGGGCAGCCCAGGCTACAAAGTGTCTGTCTCAAAAGACAATCAACCAGTGGAAGAACAAATTCTACTTATCCAGAGTTAAAAGCAAATCTGAGATTTAGGTTGTGGACTTTGGGGGTTGGGCTGGAGAGCACAGGGAGCTGCAATGGGCTAAGAAAGCATACCATTGTAAAATAAATAAATAAGTAAATAAGTAGATAAATAAATAAATAAATAAATAGAACATGAATAATAATATTCATTATTAAAAGAAAGAGTGGGAGAAGGGAGGGAAGGGTGGAGGGGGGCCCTCGGGCCGAGCACTTGGCTGAAGATGTGTAAACCAGGTTTGAGCACCACTCAGTGAGTAAGTATGCAAAGAAGTAAATAAATTAGATTGCAGTTTAGAAACCTCAAGCCCCTGGACACTGGTTCAGAGCTCTCTGTGAACAAGCAGCAACCATGCCTTGGTGGTGAGGTGTGCAGACCACTGTGGTCAAGCAAGTACCTTTGCTGCTGAACCGCCTCCCTGGCCTTGGGCTTCATTTTCTTTTCTTTTCTTTTTTTTTTTTTAAAGATTTATTTATTTATTTATTTTATGTATATGAGTACACTGTAGCTGTCTTCAGACATACCAGAAGAGGGCATCGGATCTCATTACAGATGGTTGTGAGCCAGCGTGTGGTTGCTGGGAATTGAACTCAGGACCTTTGGAAGAGCAGTCAGTGCTCTTAACCTCTGAGCCATCTCTCCAGCCCCTAGGCTTCATTTTTTTTTTTTTTTAACTTTTATTGCATTATGATGAGAAAAGTTACATGATTTCAATTTGTCTGAATTTGTTAACATTTAAAAACATATTTTAAGTAAATAGAATTAAATCACATTCTTGTTTCCCTTTTATACCCCAACTCCTCCCAGAGATCCCCTCTTCAATATCTACAATATCTTTTTTTGTCATATTCCTTAAAATTTATAAAATATTATAATAAAAATGAGTATTATAAAAGTTGTTTGATATAAAACAATCAATTTAACAGTGTTATGTAGATGCTTGTCTACAGCAATACTGCAAATACATACGCTTTTCTCACTATAAATTTCAAATAACTCCAAACATATTAACTGTATATTTCAAAATAATACATCACTACTAGTATTTTCTTAAATGAACATAAATATGTAAAGTCTTTTTGTTTGTTTGTTTTGTATTTAGTAGAGTTTAAAATCTTGGGTCTTTCTGTGGTACACACCCAAAATAAAAACAATTTTTAGACATTGGATTTCATTATAATAAGGCTGTACTTCAATGACCCTCAAATCACAGAAGGATTTTACCTCTATCGTAGCTAAGCTGAGAGTTGACAGTTCTGCTGCTGTGCCAAGGAATGAATTGTAGGCACAATTTTTGGATGCAGACTTCCTGCTATGGTCAAAACTATTTGACTTGAGTGAGTGACTTTATTCTCAGCCTGGGCTTCATTTTCAAGCAAGGCTTGACAGGGTGTGGTTCCAAGGGAAGAGGCAAGTAGGGCATAAACAGGGAGCATGAGCCTGGAGCATCCTGTGGGGCAGCAAGAATGCAAGATTCTTCTATCCAAGGCAGGTTAAGTGTTGGGCATTAGTGTGGAGGGAGCAGGGAAAGGGGACGAGAAAGAGCCAGAAAGTCAGGAACAGTATTCTGGATCTTGTCTTTTTTTTTTTTTTTTTTATTAAGATCTATTTATTTATTTTATGTGTATGAGTACTCTGTCTTCATGCACACCAGAAGAAGGCATTAGATCCCATAACAGATATCATGTGGTTGCTGGGAATGGAACTCAGGACCTCTGGAAGAGCAGCCAGTCCTCTTAACCATGGAGCCATCTCTCCAGTGCTGGATATTGTCTTAAAAGAAATGGAGTCCAGGCTGGAGAGATGGCTCAGCAGGTAAGAGCACTGACTGCTCTTCCAAAGGTCCTGAGTTCAAATCCCAGCAACCACATGGTGGCTCACAACCACCCGTAATGAGATC
>JADRCD010226273.1:0-11019 GCA_019843815.1 Montemys delectorum
TTATGGCCTAGTCACTCAACAGCCACATTCTCTTTTAAAACTGTGTATCATATAACATCATTTCCTCATTACAAAACATTCCAATAGCGCAAGTTAAAATTAAATTTGTCAGGATCTACAAGTACCTATTTCTCTGACCTTACCTTAAATAACATTCCTCTTAACTGTCCTTCCTTTCTGTCATTTACAAACATTTCTATTTTTGTTTTGTTTTGTTTTGTTTTGTTTGTTGAGACAGGATCTCTCTATGTAGTCCTGGCTATCTTGGAATTGCTATGTAGACCAGGCTGACCTCAAATTCACAGAGGTCCCCCTACCTCTGCTTCCCATTGCTGGGATTAAATGGTTTTTGCCACCATACCTGGCTCTACAAAGCGTTTCTTTTCTTTTCTTTTTTTTCTTCTTCCCCAAGACAGGGTTTCTCTGTATAGCCCTGGCTGTCCTGGAACTCACTCTGTAGACCAGGCTGGCCTTGAACTCAGAAATCTGTCTGCATCTGCTTCCCAAGTGCTGAGATTAAAGGCATGAGCCACAATGGCCCAGCTCTACAAAGCGTTTTTTATGAACATAATTTAGGTCAGACATCTAGTTAGATATTAAGTGCTACAAAGATGCATCTGCCTTTAAAAAGTGAGAAAAACAGATAAATCAGATATGTAAACAAATAAATAATTTTAGAGTTAAGTATTTCGCAGAGTTAAAAGCAATATAGGATAAAAGAAACAAGACAAACTTCTGCTACAGATCATGGAAGGCTTTACTAGAGAAGAACACTACTGCTTGCATTAGAAAGGTGCCTAAATGTGAGCAAAGATGGGGGTCTATGGTTTAGGGGATAAGAAAACTAGCTAGTTCTTACAAGCTCTTCAGTTCCCTTGGAAAGTTTAGAGTGGAGTCAAGAATTCAAAACAGGAAGCTTTATCAAGAACTAGAACAGAGCACAAAAAAATGTCCTTGTTGAGTAATTATAGAGAGCAGAAATGGACATTTAGAACAACAGTCCATTCACTCATTTTAGGGCAATGTTTTGGGTGTTTATTCAGTATCAGAAACTATTCGAAGAGAACAGACTAAATTGATCAAATCTCTGTCCTCACAGAATTGTATTTCAGTACAGGATTCAGAGGTAAGCAAGCACACAAGACAACAGGTAGGAGCTGTGATAAAAACAAGCCACAAAGTAGATGCTGGAGCAGTTTCTAAGATGCCAGGGAAAAGCCTTCTGAGGAAAGAAACTTTAAGCAGAAGCTTGAACGACACAGTTTAGGGGTAGGTACCACATCAGTTATTCAACTTCACAGATTAGGAAAATATATTTTCAGATTGCTGACTTAACCACACTGACCCATCACTAAAGTGATGATTAACTGAACCTTTCTATTTATTTTACCTTGATTATTTGACCATGTATAATTGGTCCCGTGATTAGGCAGGTTAAGATGCAGACTATACATAATTTCTTTACTAATCATTAACTAACCACGGGGTTAAATATTTACCAAAGGTCCGCTCTTTCTCTTGTTCAAGTGACCTCTTTTACATTTCTCCTTGGGTCTCAGCTGGATTTTATCTACTCAAAACACTGAATATTTCTCAACATAATAGCTCATTCAAGTGACTAAGACAGCAACAGCCAAAGCTTTAATTTTGCTTACTGTATTTCCAGAGCTAAGACTGGAGGCTGGGGAAACACTAATAATAACTTTATGTTTAGAAAAGGCATACTTAAGCTGGTTAGGGTGGGACTGCCCGTGTTCCCAATTCTTGGGAAGTGGAGGAAGAACAATCACAAGTTCAAGATTATCCTTGGCTATCTAGGAAGTTCAAAGCCATCCCGGGATATAATGAGGCCTGTCTCAAAAAAAAAAAAAAAAATGCTTTCTTAAGAAGAACAACTGAGCTGGGCGGTGGTAGTGCACGTCTTTAATCCCAGCACTTGGGAGGCAGAGGCAGGCAGATTTCTGAGTTTGAGGCCAGCCTGGTCTACAAAGTGAGTTCCAGGACAGCCAGGGCTACACAGAGAAACCCTGTCTCGAAAGAAAAAAAAAAAAAAAAGAAGAACAACTGATACTGTAGATAGCTTGCCTGGTATGTGTGGGACTTTGGGTTCAACTCCCAGGAATACACCACACAAAAGAATAAAGAAAAGAATATCAAAGCTAAGTATGGTTTTTGGTACACGCCTTGTACTGAATGTCTTGTATAGCATTCAGGAGATAAAGGCAAGAGGTTTGAGCATTTAAGGTTAGCCTAACCTACAAAGTGAGATTCTTTCTCAAAACAAAACCAAAAACAATAAACTAACATGCTAGAGCTGGAGATCGGGTGGTTAAGTGCAGGCCCAGTATGTGTAAGACCATGGGTTCTATTCCCAGCACATATAAACCTAGAGTGGCAGGACAATCCTGTATTCTCAGCATGTAAGTAGAAGAAAAAGGATCAGAAATATAGGGTTGTCCTTAGCTAGACAGTGAATTATAGCATACAAGAGGCCTTTCCTTGGGCCAGAGAGATGGTTCAGGAAAAGGCACTAGCCACCAAACCGGATGACAGGAATTTAATCCATAGCACCCAAGTGCTGGAAAAAGAGGAGAACCAACTCCTCCAAGTCATCCTACATTTTTGCTGTGATATGCAATGGTCCTTTCCCTAACGCACACATACATAGCATACAGTGAGTTTGAAGGGAGGGGTGGAGGGAAGGCTCCCTTTGAGGACAAGCAAATTAGAAAAAAGACAATAGTTGGGGATTTGGCACAGTGGTAGAACACTTGCCCAGAGTCTAATAACCAACACAGTAACAACAAAATGAAGTGATAAAATCTTTTATCTTGTGTGCCCACACACGCATGCATGCACATATGAGGTAAGAGAACAACTTACTTGAGGCAGTTCTCTCTTTCCATTACATGGGTTCCAGAGATTAAACTCAGGCCGTCAGCTTGGCAGCAAGTGCCTTTCCCACTGAGCCATCTCTCTAGCTTGAGAAAGTCTGAAGAGTTGTTCCAAAAAAGGTACCCCATAATACTAAAAATCATCTCAGCAGAGAACTAGAGAATGAAAACTTGAAAATCAAAGTCTTTACAACTTGGGAACTCTCTCAAATAATGAGAGTACCAGAGTACCCATTCGTTGCTTTTTGCCATATTCTACTACTCCTGATCATGTCAATCATTCGCCAACATACGAAACATCAACAAAAATATTTTCTAACATTCAAGCAACTGATTGTTAATGCCAAAAAAGTTGAATATTATTGTAAAGGTTACTAAAAAACAAAGAATAAGAAACATGTTCATGGATGTAGGTCTATAAGCAAAAGGTCACAAGTTAAATTACCAAATCCATTCTTTGTAGGACTGGACATGCAATTTTTAAGAAAATGCCTCTGTCTGCAGAGAAAGATGGTAAGGTTCCTTAGAGCACTGTTGAGTCACAAGAATTGGTTACTAGAAGTAGGAACTACAAAGAAAGATTCAATTAAATTGCAGTTTTGACTACATACCACAGATTCTGGGTCAGCAAAAAGTTAACTGGTAGAGATTTGTATCAGGCAAGAAAGCAAAGAGAACAGTTTCTCTCCACTGTGTACAAAGACCTTTTAAGGAGAAACTCCCTGCCTGGTGGTGGTGGTGGTGGCACAAACCTGTAATCCAGGCAGAGGCAGAAGAAAATATTTTTCTGAGTTCCAGAGCAAGTTCCAGGACAGCCAGGGCTAACACAAAGAAAGCCTGTCTCAAAAGAGATGGGAGGGGTGGCATCCCCTCACCCTTTTCTTGGAGATAGAGGTTCTATGTACCCAGCTGTACTCACTAATGACCCAAGGTGGCCTTGAGCTTACATCAGGAAGCGCTTTTCTTCCTTTTTTTCTCATACCTGAGAGATGTGGCTAAAGCACTGCAAAGCTGTCTCTACAGGGCTTTTGAAGAACTTCTTCTCTTGAGGCTTTAGCTATGGGGAGACGAAGATACATGGTGAGAATATCCACAGCAAAGTGAAAGAGACTACTGACACTAGAACTAAATAAATACCTTTCGACAACTGCTGTTTTTAAATTTGCTGCTTCTTGTTTTGAGACGCTCATTACCTGTGTTATGTACTTCCTACAGGCCAGGGACTGGAGGAGGCAGTTTATGACAAAGGTAAAAACTTACATTATCAGAAAGAGCCAGATGCTTGCAAGGACTTCCACAAATAGCACATTTTTCTGAGAGAAAAAGAAAAAAAAATTTGTTCTTAAGAGTAGGAGGTAAGATTTTCCTAAAGCATGTAGTAACTGTCAAGTAAGCTAGCAAGAGAAAAAGAAATTCTTAACTAAATCTAGAGTATCACTGTGCTATAAAGATATTTTACCTTAATCTCTGTTCTCTAAATCAGCATTTCCAAACAAATATGCTGAAGCATGAGGGCTTCCGCCCTGTTTATCTCTGTCTTCTTTCCTTCATTTTAGAAACAAGGTTTCATAAATGTAGTCTAGACTAGCCTTAACCTTGTAGCAACCCTCCTATCTCAGCCTCTTGAACACTGGGACTACTGGTATTTACTGGTAGTTTCTACTGTGCTAACAGAAGTACAGTAATACATTTGTAAGTGTTCTCAGACAAATACAAGAGTGATTTTCACTTCAGGTGACGTTTTAAAAAAATATTTATTTTGCAGGGCAGTGGTGATGCACGCCTTTAATCCCAGCACTTGGGAGGCAGAGGCAAGGTGGATTTCTGAGTTCGAGGCCAGCCTGGTCTACAGAGAAACCCTGTCTCGAAAAACCAAAAAAAAAAAAAGTGTTTTTATTTTATATACACGAGTATTTGCCTGTATGTAAGTATATGCACCATATGAGGTATGTGCCTAGTGCCTGTGGAGGTCAGAAGGAGGCATCAGAGCTCCTGGAAGTAGAGTTACAGATGGTATGAGGCACCATGTGGGGACTGGGAACCAACCATGCATCCTCTGCAAGAGCAGCGAGTGATCCTGACATGGAGCCGTCTGTCCAGCCCCCAGTTGTAAGTTAAAATGATCTTTGCCAAACTTGGCAAACCCCAGTTTATTGTTCAAAACCCTACTGCAGCAGAATGTCTTCTATGATGTTTTCCTTACTCAAAGCATCCTGTCCTAAGTAGGAGAAACACCTTTTTCTGGAATTTGGATAATTTAGAGGGTTGTTGTTACACTTGTTCTCAGACAGACTCTGTATGTTTCCCACCTTGGCCTTCAAACTCCTCTGTTCCTGTAACCAGCCCTCTTGACTGTGCCTCCCTAGTAGCTATGGTCATAACCACCATGCCAGCTCACCCAGCCCTAAGAATTTTCACATTAATAAAAGAAAACAGGGATTAGCGGTAGCTCAGAGTATCTGTCTAGCATCCTAGAGGTTCTGGGTTCATTTCCCAATGCTCACTCCAAAATAAAACCTTAAACTTAAACCCTTCTTGAGACAAGGTCTCACTTTGTAGCTCTGGCTGGCCTGGAAGTGAGAGATCTGCTTGACTTTGCCTCTCCAGTGTTATGACTAAAGGCATTTGTCGCCATGCCCCACCTGGCCTTCAAGTTTTCTTTTTAAAACTTGATAGTTGTAAGAAGTTGGCAATCATTTATTCTTTCAGATAATTTCCTCATTTACAAAATAGTGCTGCCAGTAATGACTACCAAGGACTGTGGTGAAGATTATGCTAGAGGCTGGGTTTGGTGGTACACAGCTGAAATCCCAGCATTGGGAAGGCTGATTCAGGAAGATTGTGAGTTCAAGGACAGTTAAAGCTATATAGTAGATCCTGCCTCAAAAAAAAAAAAAAAACAGAAAAAGCAAAAACTATCTTTAAAAATCTGTTTATTGGCCAGGCAGTAGTGGCGCATACCTTTAATCCCAGCATTTGGGAGGCAGAGGCAGGCAGACTTCTGAGTTCAAGGCCAGCTCGGTCTACAGAATGAGTTCCAGGACAGTCAGGGCTATACAGAGAAACTCTGTCTGGAAAAAAACCCTGTTTATTAAAAATAAACATTGTAGCTTATTTGTTTAATTTTATGGGGGCTTAGAATGTAAGCCCCTGGTAGGGCACGTTACCTAGCAGGTGCAAAGCCCTAGTTCTACACTATTTAGCACTGCCAAATAAGGAAAAAAATTGCTTATTAAACTCCAAGGTATCAACATTATTTTTCATCCATTATGACTTTTTCTGACACAACTTAAAACACTGAAGAGTAACACTATTGCTAAATCAATTAGTTCCATTCTTTTATTAATGGATTCCTTTAATTTCCAAAAATGAACAGCTACATACAGAATCCATATTGTCACTGATGCCTACTAAATGACATTTATTCTACATCACAAAGAGAAATGGCTACTCATTATATCTAAGTTAAGCATTTTGGGATAAATCTGAAAAGAAGTAACTCACCCAGAGTCATACACTTTTTACAGAAAATATGGCCACAGCTGGTTACAAAGAAATGGGCCCCATCTTTTCGGAAACATTGGTTGCAATGAAACCAATCCATTCTGGAGCAGAGAGAGAGAAAGGATGAGAATAATGTGGAGCATAACATAATTATAGCTATTACAGTAACATTGCTTAACATTCCACAGTTTACTGGGTGTGCAAACAAATTTATGGGCATTACATTTGTCTGTAGAGACATACATATGAGAAAAAAGTCACCAAACTACCTTTACTATATGCCATAGAATGTGTGTGTGTGAGTGTGCGAGTGTGTGCGTGAGTGTGCGAGTGTGTGTGAGTGTGTGTGCGTGTGTGAGTGTGTGTGAGGGTGCGAGTGTGTGTGAGTGTGCAAGTGTGAGTGTGTGAGAGTGTGTGTGTGCGTGAGTATGCGAGTGTGTGTGAGTGTGCGAGTGTGTGTGTGTGAGTGTGTGTGTGTAGAAATTGTAGAAGAGTCATAGGAAGTCAGAAATAAGGCTTTTTCCCCTCTTGTAGTGGTATAGTTAAGTATCTATATTTATGTGTTGGCCTTTACTGTAACTCGTTTTTGTTTTCTAAGTTTTGTAGATTAACTCATACTCCAATTTATAACTCGAAAAACAATTTTTAAAAAAATGAAAAAAAAAAGCCATATTTGTTAGGTGCTATGGCTCAAACTAGAGCTTCATGGACACTAAACAAGTGCACTACCACTGAGCCCCAGGCCAGCCCATATCTCTATTAATAGGGCAGAGAAAGGAGCCAACAGGCAGTGGTGGGTCAGACAGACCACACATTACACACCTGGACACATCTTATATAAGGGAAACAGTTGGGCGATAATAGTCTCAGCTAACGAACACCTTCTACTTTACAGAAACCCAGTCACAGACCTAGAAGGTATTTAAAGTCATGACCAGGCTCATTCCCGCCCCTCCCACACACAGACTCATGATATACATGATTATAACCACACTAACCAACTTGTCCAAAATTCCATCTTTATTGGTAATTCTGGAATCAGAATCCAGTTCTCCTGATTCTGTAGAAAATACATGTTCCTACATTAAACAGTCCTTCTGTTCACATGATAATCATATGGTATGATTTTATTTTGTTTTTTTTCTAACAGCAATTTTTACATAATTTAAATATATGTCCAAACAAAAGTGATTCTGTGGGGTTTGAAAAAATAAGTTTATTTCATGGGTGGGGCAAACATGTGCCAAAGGCAAGTGTAGAGGTCATGAGTGGGACACACATGTGCCAAAGGCAAGTGTAGAGGTCATGGTGGGGCACACATGTGCCAAAGGCAAGTGTAAGAGGTCATGGTGGGGCACACATGTGCCAAAGGCAAGTGTAGATGTCATAGGAAACGTTTGAGAGTTGTTATTCTCCTTCCACCATGTTGATTCTGGGGATCATGAGCTCTACATAAATGGCAACTATTTTTACCCACTGGGCCATCTTGTTGGCCCACTTTGTGGGAGTTGTCTATTTGTTTTGTTTTTCCAGACAGGGTTTCTCTGCATAGGATTTCTCTGTGTAGCCCTGGCTGTTCTGATATTTGCTCAGCACACCAGGCTGTAGGAGTTTTTTAAATGAAGAAACTGACATTTGAAAACAGCATTGAGCTCTAAAAAACACAACAAAATATGCTGGGTATGAATATGCTAGTTAATATTTATTAATTAACATAATTTATCAACATTTATAAATAACATATCTACAAATATAATTTCTTAATATAAGTTAATATTTAAACTGTTAAAATAAAACAAGTTACTTCTTCCCTACCATAGTCCTTTTCTCTCAACAATTCATTTTTAGAGTGCCAGTTTATACAGAGGCTTACAAAGTGAATGGGGGTTACTTTGCAACCCCATCTTAAAAAATTCTGCCACTTAGCCAGTGAAGTGGTACACACACCTTCAGTTCAAGAACTTGGGAAACAGAGGCAGGTGGACCACTGCAAGTTTAAGGCCGGCCAGAGTTAAATAGTAAGACCCTGTGTCAAGAAATAAAATAAAAATCTGCCGATTAAGAGTTATGATCGATGGAGCTGGAGATGGCTCATTGCTTAAGAGAGCTAATGGTGCTGTCTGTTAAGTCTGGGAGCCACAGGTAGAACAGACTCCCACAGGCTGCCCCTCGCCTTCCACATGTGCACCATCGCAAGCGAGCCACCACCTGGTTACTAGTCACATGTCCCATACCCAACTACACAAATACATGTAAAATGTTCTTTAATTTACTAAACGGTAGGGTGAGGTGGCACGGGACGTTAATCCTGGCACTTGGAGGGCAGATGCAGGCAGATTCCCTGTGAGTTGGAGGCCAGCCTGGTCTACACTGCGAGTTCCAGGACAGCCAGGGGTATGTTGTGAGAACCTGTCAATGAATGAATGAATAAATGAATGAGTAAACAAACAAACAAAAATCTAAATAAGCCGTCCGCAACAGCACCAGGCTGGGGGGTTTCCAGTCGCGGTCACACTCGGGTGGTAAGCGGCCTTGACTGGCTGAGGAAGAGACCGCCAGCCCCCGCGCGGCCTCCACTCTTTCTAGCTCGTGTCCCTACCAGCTTGGCACCCGGGATCCAACGCTTTGGCTCTCAGACTCTCAGACCATCCGGTTCTCTCACGAGGCACAGGAAACGGCGGGAAGGCAACCAGCCTCCACCCGCACGCCACGCCACGTCACGGCCACCAGGTGCGAAGCTGCGCGCGCCAGACGGAACCAGCAGGCGGTGTGGGCGGGGCGGGGCGGCGTGGGCGGGGCAGGCGCGGATCCTCCTGCGCAGCCGCAGAAGCAGCCAGGTCAGGTCCCTGGACACGTGGGTGCTATGGTGGCCTGACCAACCAGGAGGTCTTCGAAGCAGACCCTGTTTACGGTGGAGGCCGAGAGGAGGAAAGGAGCCTATTAATGTTCAAACAAACGACCCCCAAAACAAAAGAAAACGGTGTCACAAAGCCATAGATGCTCTGACATAGTCTGAAATGAGGTGAAAATAATGGATGCTTTAAAAGTACAGCATAAATTAGAAATAGAAAAACTAAGGAGTTATGTGGATAGAGGCTGATGATTGGCTGTGAGCTTACAACAAACAGATCTCCCCCCAGAAAAAAAAGGTTAGGTTTTTTTGTTTTGTTTTGTTTTTTTGTTTTTTGACTAAATGAACCCAGCCTCCTGGCGGTATGCTTGGGAGGGCGCAGCAGGAAGATGGAAGAGCTCAGCATTACCCTCAGCCACATACCTAGTTACAACCTGGGACACTCAAGGCCCTATCCCCAAAAGAAAAGTAAAAGGGGACAAAGGGAGATGGAATAAACATTTCTGCTGCACTGGTTGTCAGTCTTTCTTTTGTGTTTAGGTCAACTTGGTTTTTAGGTCAGCTTGGTAAGTTCCAGAATATCCTGGGCTATAGCAAAACCCTGTCTCTAAAAGTTAAAAGAAAAAACAAAAAACAAAACAAAACAAAAAACCAATCAACCAAACAAGAATATCCTAGGGGGTAAAACCTTTCACTATCTGTGTGTTGGGAAACAAGCTTCATTTAAATGTTAAAATATAGAGCACCTGCAATATTTTAGAAACACATAATTTTAGAAACTTAACAATAAACATACAGAAGCCTGGTAGTGGTGGCCATGCCTTTAATCCCAGCACTTGGAAGACAGAGGCAGGTGAATTTCTGAGTTCGAGGCCAGCCTGGTCTACAGAGTGAGTTCTAGGACAGCCAGGACTACACAGAGAAAACCTGTCTCAAAAAAAACAAAACAAAACAAAAAAACCAAAAAACAGAAAACAAAAAAACAAAAACAAAAACAAAATAAAAATAGGGTCTTTCAACATGGTCCTGACTATCCTAGACTATACTATTTCATTATGTAGACCAGGGTAGAAATCCACCTGCCTCTCCCTCCGAAGTACTGGGATTAAAGGCTAATTTTAAGAATACTTCTTACACTGTTTGTCTGAACAAAAAAAAAATTTTTTTTTTTTTTTTTTGAGACAGGGTTTCTCTGTGTAGCCCTGACTGTCCTGGAACTCACTCTGTAGACCAGGCAGCCTCGAACTCAGAGATCCACCTGCTTCTGCCTCCCAAGTGCTGGGATCAAAGGCTTGGGCCACCACTGCCCGGCTTGTCAGAACAAATTTTAAATTGTTCAGAAATATGTCTGAAAATGAAACATAATTATGACCTAGGAAAAGAGGATATATTCATATAAAAATCTAAAGGAAATAAAAGATCAATGAATTTCGGTATATCAAAAAAATTCTTTTAGAGTTAGGGATGGAACTGGTGGGGTAGTGAAAGACCCCCATAGGGAGACCCTCACTCAAGTCCCAGGAGAACGTGCACCCAAGGAAACACGAAAGACCATCTTGATGTAAACACACGAGGTAGTTTAATATCAGAGCTCCGGGTGGACCCATATCTCACGCAGGAGACAGAGGGATCCACTCCGAGGCTCAGGGGTTAGAGGTTTTTATAGGAAGGAGGTCTAGGGGAACAAAGGAATTAGCATGGCAATATATAATTGGCTAATTCAAATCCAGCTAGAATACGTGCAGATCAGAGCATAGGGAAATTCTTAAG